>JUFY01030879.1:27592-76709 GCA_001855655.1 Leptopilina clavipes | reverse complement strand
AATAATAATAATAATAATAATAATAATAATAATAATAATAATAATAATAATTCTAGAATAACAATTGAAACTGTTAAATAATATAATATGCAAAAAACTTTGAAAAAGCGTCAAAATTCGGAAAAATATTTAACATAATATAATAAAGATCGAATAATATTGTTTTGCGATCTATTTTTGAATTTTAATCTTTTTCTCATTATTGTAAAGACATTTGAAAAGAAAAGTTCTGCATAATTTTCCGAGAAAATCTTTCTACCTTCCGACCCATTTCTTTTCAGCGTTAAAATCTGACAGTTTTGAGAATAATAACAGTGCAAATCAATATGACAAAGATTTTTAGTGAAAGAGTGAAATCCCGTGAGGAATTTATGAATTTTTCACGAAGTATGAAAAAGGAAAAAAAATCTTTGCATTAATTTAAAAGAACATAAAACAGTTTTAATGAACTATTATTATTATCTATTTTCATTACTATTTTTATTTTTTTAAACTTATTTATTACTATTTTTTAGTTTTTTTATTAATGTTATTATTTTTATTACTATTAAAAATTGTTTAATGTAAAAAAAATTTTAATTTCAAATACAAAATAGACAATTTTTTCTCCTTAAGATTCGTGTGACGAAGAAAAGCGTTTTCAAGTCAAATGTCAATATGATTTAAAAATGAGGTATAATAAAGAAGATATTTTCCAACCAATTTCTTGTAAAGAGAATTTTTTACCACGCTAGACTGCAGATTCAGACCTTGGCCTTGGATTGAAAAGGCAGATTCTCCAGTGGCTCTCCTGGCATTAGTTGAAAACGAAAATGCGCTTTTCAAGCAAGTAGACTGTAATGTTTAAGCTAGATGTACTTCTAATCGTCCTCTCTCTCTTTCTCCCTTTCTATGAATAGATAGTCACGAATTCAAAATAATTCTGCCCTCCTTTTTTAACCTATATAATATTCTAAAAAGTGGAACTTCTTCCAAAAGAAGAAAATGTTAAAAACCTTTTCAAAATAATAATGTAAATATTCAAAAAAGAAGAAAACATATTTTTTATGTTTGAAGAATATATAAGAAAATAGTTCAGGCCTCTCGAAATGTTCTCTCAGAAATTGTTAAGAAGAAAATTTCTGAATAAACAATAGAAAATAAACGAGAGAAGAGAAAAATACAGAAAAAGAATTTTATATCTAAAAAGCGATGAATAAAATTGATAATCGAGATGCTTCGATATAAATAGTCTATTGAGAATTCATTGAAGTTCTTATTTTCATCGAGAAAAATTTCTACACGAATATATAATATGCTTTCTCTCTCTCTCTCTCTCTCTCTCTCTCTTTCATTTCAAGGAAAATTTCAATGAAAAATCATTTCCAACGCCCAAGATTGCAGATTTTTGAAGCCAGTTCAACAAGAGAAAATCACTAAAGTGGTTGCTTTTAAGCACCAAAAAGAAAGAGAGAGATAAAATGGATTACGAGAGTGAGAGAGAAGCAAAACTAAAGATACAGGTTCTCCTGTTACTCTGCTGCTGCTGTGGATCGATAAAATGGACCTGCGTGATAGTCGGAGGTTTTCCACGTGTAAACTGATAAAACGTTTGAGACCTGGCAAATAAAATTCTCTCCTATAAAAGAGAAAATAAAATATAAAATTCATTTGACACCATATAAAACGAAATAAATCCTATAATTTCAATCTCCTTCAATCTCAATACCTCTATTTAAAGAAAATAAAATCATTGCTAATTTTTCCATTCTATCTTCTAATTCAAATAAGTAATACTCCTGCACAAGAAACTAATTTTCCCTTCTATTAAATAGAAATTTTTTTTTTCTTTTTACAATTTATTCATTTTTGAACAACAATTTCTTTATCACACTTGACAAGAAAAAAAAAAAAGAAAACATGAGAGAAAGAAAATCATGAAAAATTCATTGTCAAGAAAATTAGTAGAAAAAAATTGATGCCAATCAATTGAGTAAAAAAAAAGTGTAGGAAAATAAAATATAATAGAAAAAATTTTTTAAAGAATTGTAAATTGAGTTTTTCTCAACAAGAGACGAAGTAAATGATCAGTCATTATTATTATTATTTATCATCGTAAGTGAGAACAATGGTTTTAGCGTCCGCTCGACGGACAACACTACTGGAAGATATAAATTAAAATTCCATGTGAATACCTGACATTCACAATCTCTGATCACCCCTTTCTGTCTACTTCATATTAAAACCTTAAATTATCCACAAATTCAAACACTAAATTTTACAAATGAAAATCTAAAATTTTCAATTCAGTTTCATTAAGGTATTATTTTTAAAAAATTAAATAAATAAAAATAGGAAATATCTCTACAAATTAATTAATCAATAATAAATAAACTATTCAATTAAAGTATCAAATTATTATTATGTTAAAATTTAATTTTCAAGGAGGAAAAACTAAGAATGATTAAACAATAAACATTATTTAATTTCTTTGATGAGTAAAATTCGAGGAAAATTGATTTTTTTCTTTTTATTATTGAATTAATTAATTTGCATATTCACCGAGTGATGTGATAAATCATGTTAATGGCAAGTTCTGCGGATTCTTTTGCATATAAGTAAAAATATATGGTACAGAGCAGGGCTTAAGAAATCGGGTGAAGGATATATAATAATTGGGGTCCTTCGTGAATTAACTGTCTTAAAGAGAACATTGGGGACTCTTTAAAAGCAAAGAAACAAATCGATGCTCCTAATAGTGCAATAGTAACTTTCACCTTGACTCAGATTTTCTTGTTTATTTTTCTTAAGTAAGCTTAACCCTTCAATTCTATTATTATGAGTTTTAAATATTTCCACGGACAACACATATCTTTTAATTTAAAAAAAAAACTATATTTTTTCATTTGAAAAATGAAATAAATGTTCTGGATCGAAATTCCATGTATTAATTTTAATATAATATAAATATGATAAATATGATTTAAAGTATAATATTAATTAATTCTCGAACTTTAATTTTTGATTTAAAAAATATTATTGTCAGCATGTTAAAAAAGTCGCTTGTCAAATTTTATTAATTCAAATACCTAATTTGATTTGTATTGAATGTATAAAAGAAGACACGGGCAATAAAAATTTAAATTATTCTGTCTTGCCCGGTCTTGTCTCAAAACAATAATTTAGTAATTATTCATGTATACATGTATACACTTGATGTCTGACGTAAATATTGGTTTTACCTTCGAAGGTAAATGTCTCGAGCTATTTTAAGGATATTTTTGCATTAATAGGGATGTTATTGTCACAAATGGATAGAAATAGATGAGACAAAGGCTTGAGTATACAGGGTGTCTATAAGTCATGACGTAATATGACCGCAGGTCAACGGTCAGTAACACTATTTTTCTTTACTATATAATCTAATCTATCATTATGATTCTGAAAAAAATTCCTATTATTAAAATAGAGGCAGAGGGTTTTGTTACCACGCCGGACTAATGGAATTATTATTATTATATGAATATAAAAGGTTAAAGAAATCGTGACGTGGTCGTGATTTCAGTATACCATTTTCAGAAGGGATAAATGACGTAACATAGAAGTAACGTCTTCCTGCGTTATTGATTTACCATATTTATTAATAGGAATACCAGCAACGGAAATTGCAAACATTTTAGACAGCAACCAACTTCATTTCATGATGTGCATTATCATTTATAAAAAGCAAATTGAATTTTTTTTTTTAGTAAAAAAAATTTCCCATTATGATAAAGTTGTCACAAACATTATAATTAATAAAAAGCCGAAAATATCCTAGAATCAAATTTCAATGTGTTCAAAAAGTGATTTAGGAATCAAATATATGTTTCATAAATTAATAATTTTCTCTAATTTCATTACATTATTCAATATAAATATATTATACAATACAGAATATTATATAACATACAAATATTTATCCCCACGGAAGAAAATTCATGAGACAAATAAGAGAAAATAAAAAAATTCCATTTTCTGAATTAAAATTTGCATTAAACGAAATTTAAATAACGCTGATTAAAAATCAATCACGTTGCCAAGTGAATTGTGTAAGGTGCAACAATCTCACAATATGAAGTATATATATAATAATGGGAAAGTAAAATCAACAAAGCAATTGCGGAAAACAAAAGATCGTTGACTTGCAGGTATTATTAATAAATTGGGTAATAACGTTCACCTGAATTTTGAAACGTTGGCTGCTTGACAAATTATTATACGTCGAGCAAACAAATATTTCCAACTAAATTCTTATATTTAGCCTGAATAATAAATTATTATATTTTTTTATATATAAACAACGCTCAATGCAATTTTGCGAAAACCTAACCTCAAAATTTTACGACATGCTCGTCTTAAGCCACGTCATTATATCGCAAAAAAATCATAAATATCATCCCCAAAATGTGCATTGGTATTCTTATTACTAGTATTTTAATGAGATAATTAAAATAACTCACATTTTTTCGGATTTTCTTAGGTGACAAGTGGATCCATCGCTATCTCCATCCTCGGTATCCATTGGAATTTCCACAACATAACTTTTGTACCGGTATTAAAGAAACACTACCTCACAGCAAAATTCATTCTTTAAAACACATACTTCATATATGAATAATCATAATTGATTAAATAAATCAGTTTAATAAACTTTTATAAACAATAAAAAATGTATACACTTTCCTGGGCTCCATTTTCTTTGACTTTCTCCAGAAATTTTTCCAAACTACTGTACGCATGCGCGCATACGCTGTAAAAACTTTTTTTTTTTGAATGAACCAATCAAATATAAGCAACAAATATTTAACAAATTCTGCGCACATTTATTGCTTTTTGTTCGACGTTTTTCACGAAAATCGAAAAAACATTTTCAAATTAATAAAAATAAATACTTTTGGTGTTAAGTTAAACTAACACTTCTTGATTAAAATTTAAAAAACGTTTCTTTGGAAGCTTAATAAACGATTGTGAAACAATAAATTGTGTTCGCAGATGTCGCCACTTACTGGACTGTTAAAATTATTCTTTGTGGCGGGAAATTTTTTTAAATTTGAATATCTTTAATAATTTAATTTAATAATTATATTAAGTTCCCATTTTTCGTTTTTTACATAAAATGGAAGATTATCTAAACGAAAAAAACAGTTAAACATTTTTTCATATTTTTATATTTATAAAACAACGATCAATTACAATTCAAAGTTTTGTAAAACAAAATCTGTATTATTGAAATATTTATATTAATAACTAATCCCTACGTTTTAAAATATTTAAATAGTTATTGCAAAATTACTCTTCTTTATTTCACATTTGTGTTTCATTAATTAATCTAGAGTTTAATTTAATGATAAAAATTTTTTAATGTAAGAAACATATCGATAGAATATTATTATTATTTTTTTAATATACTAGATCGACTAGTGTAATTATTTATAAATAGACATGTTCTTTACCAAAATACTATTTATGTTAAAATAAAACAAAATTTTAATTAAAGCTTATTTAATTTAAATTTAATTTAGAGATGAAATAAAAATTAAAATATTTATTCAAGCAAATTAGAATAAGTCAAATAGGAAAAAGTATTTTAAAATTATTTTGTGTGACTACAACAATTATGAATTACTTCGAAGGACATAAATGTATTTATATATTTTAACAAAATTTATCTGCTATAAAGAAATAAATATATCTTTCATAAATAAAATGTCTCTATATAATTTAATCTACATCTTCAATAAATGCAGCTCTGCTGCAACTAACGTTTCAAAATGAAATTCTGAGAATGATAATTTTCTATAAAAATATAGTATTAACCGAAGACGTTAAATTGCTTTTTTCCAATTTGAAGACTATTGTAATGATTGTTGATTACTGTACAAACGTATACTTTCAATTAATACTTTTTTTAGGCTCATCTAAAATCTATTCATATATCACGTGCTAGAAAAACACCCAGAATAATTCACAAGGTGCGCTTATTATTTTTTTTCTTTCTCTTGTTAAATAATTATATATGTGGAAAGGCACTTGTAGTGAAATGCGCATTGAACTCGAGATTCAAAAATTAATTTCTCCACATACCAAATTCAAATTAAATACTAACATTAATTTGTTACATATATTGGCATTGAATATTTGAATGTTTCACGAACAATAATCAAATGTTTATCTAAGAAAATCAGTGCTGATTGAAAGAAATTTCCACCATTAATATTTAATTTTGTATTCTAGTAAAAAATTCATTACTGAATAGTTAAAAAATTATATTTACTTATTAATAAGTTCTGATTAATAAATAAATATTTATTAATAACTAATGAATTATCATTTCTGCGTTGCTGCTGATTAATAAATGAAACTTCATTCATAAGATAATTAACACCTATTATTTGAATTTTAATACCTCGAGTGCCAATGACAATGATTTTAAGGGTAAAATCAATGACAACAGTACTTGAAGGTTTAAAAGACAATTGTTTTATGAGCTTTTGAATTCATTAAAAATTTTAGAAAAAAAATTTAATGTGAATGTAAAAATAAAGAAAAATCGAATTCTTTAACTAATTTGATGATTGATTGTTACAAGCGATTGTTTAATTGTAAAGACACTATTTTATAATACTTGACTTTTTGTACTTTTGGTTTATCACTGTTTGTTTCATAGTTGAGAGAAATATTAATTGAATGTGTGAAAAATTCGTTTTTGAAAGAAATACTCAAAATAAAAAAAAAAATTTTTGAATCACAAGAATTATATATAGGCAATGTAAGAAATATTTTTCTTTCTTTTTACTAAATTTAACTTGTAATTAAATTTGAACTACTGATAATTTTGCGATTTTTTGCTTCTTTCGAAAGAAGTAAATCACAGAAGTTTACCGACCTTCTTTTTATTTTTCTTTCTTCTCCTCAACAGGCAGAACTTCTTCGTCTGTTTTTGGATCTTCAACGTTCGTTTCTTCTTGGTTGGTTTTTGTTTCTTTCTTTTCCTCGTCGTCGGTGTCTTCGAGTAAATGATCCCAATCATAAGGATCACCACCCTCCTGGACCCTCTTCAATTCACGTTTCAACATTTCGAGGCATTCTCGTCTCTCCTTCCATCTTTCCGCCACTGTTTTCTCATCGAGTTTAACTTCAGGATTTTCCTCCGAATCCTTCTCTGGATTTTCCGACAATTTTTCCACATATCCCTCTGTGCCCATTAATTTTTCCTTCTCTTCGCACTCCATAACGTACTTCTCGTAACTCTCCACCTGCGAAAGAAAATTCACATTTTTTCTCAATTCATAAAAATTGAAAATAGTAATAAAAAAATGAAGATTACTTTGTCTTGGAGCATTTGTTGGACATTATTCTGTTTTTTCAGGTGTTTAGGAAGCCAAAAGCAAGCCTGGAGAAGCCTCAAAAAAATCCAAGCAACCCCTGCGAGTGCCAAATATGTGCAGGCGGTAAACACCATATTTAGCAGATCCACTGAAAATTGTTGATGTTGCGTCATTTTTTTTTCTTTCTTTTAATTGTCCAAGTTTCTGAAAAGTCAAATAACATTTATTAATATCAAAAACAATTTTTTATTAAAATTTAATGAATAATGAATAAATATATAGAATAAATTAAATAAAGAAAAAGGAAATTAAATAATTTAAATTATTTGTGGAACAATTAATAATTAAATTCCATTTTATCGTATTAAGTAAATACAGAAGAATACTTTAATATTCAATTGGAAACAAATAAATAAAATAAAATAGAAAAATAAAAATAACTATACTGACATGGTTTATTAAAATAATTATACACTAAAAATGGCAGTGAGTGTATATGCATGTGATATGTCCCTATAACACATTTATTGATCGTGTAATAAAAATGGATTAAATAAACAATGAATAAGTAAAACTTGATTTTACTCACCATATAAATTTAAAATGGTGCTAAAGTTTTACAATCACATCAGATGTTAAGTTACTCCAAAAATTATGTAAAAAATTTATTTATTTAATTCAATATCTCAAATAATTCAATTAAAAAAAATTTTTAATTATAAATTTACTATATCTAATTTTGCTTAATAATTTAATGACAATAATGATCGACATTGATAATTTTAAATCATAAATAAATTATGAAGTAATATTCGAATAATTCTACAACACTAATATTTGATATAAATAATAATTTTACCTTCATTTTATAAATAAGAACGTGATATTCAAGAAAACAAATTATCGTATCACTATTCGAAAAAAATATTAAAATATCTCATAAAGTAAATAAAAACAAAATAAATACATTTTTATAGAATAAAATACAACTTGTGTAAAAGAAAATCGTCAATTATTGAATTTTTTTTTCACCATAGAGCCTTGAAGAGACTTCGACCTTCATTAAAATAATAATTTCAATTTCTCATTATAATCATATACAATTATGATTTTTTTTTTTAAATTCACATTTTACTTATTTTTTAAAATAAAATTTTTTAAATTTATTTGAAAAATGTATTAACTCGTAAAGCATTATTTTAAATAAAAATAAAAGCGTATATAGGAATTGAAGTTATGTACTCATATAAAGAAGAAATCGATTAGAAAAAATACTTCCGCTTATGTTCAACCGGCTTGAAAGTAAGAAACCACTTTAATTAAAAACATATAGAAACAGTTTATATAATAAAAAAGATTAATGAAAATTCACATTACCTTTAAAATAATCAAGATCGATGGTTCATTTTTTCAAAACTGAAAGGTATATTGGAAATATTTGAAAAAAAAGATGTACTAACACGTCCAACAGTTAAAAGAGACTACACGACGTGTTAGGGTGAGAATTCATGTCTACTACTGACCCGTATCGAAATAATCGATATATGGATAAGTTGTACAATACCATACAAATACCACGGTGAATCCATTATACACTTGTAATCATCTTCCAACCCTTATTTACACCTTAAAAAAAGATTAATTTCGGCAACAAATTTGAATGAATAACATCGATCATATTGTTTTCTTTTGCTCCCTGAAAAAGAAATTCATTTTATTAATTCAAATAACAATTTGATATAAAAATACGAATTTACCTTTACTTACAGAAAATAAATTAATAAACTTTAATTCCAACTTGAATAGCTAATATCTTAATGACAGGGTCGTGGCATAATTTACGAATGTTCCAATCAATACATTCAAGTTTCAAATCATCACGAAATATTATGTTTCCTTTTTCTGTATATTATAAATATACGAAAAAAGAATGTTAAATAATTCACCTCCTCGTTGGATTTTGTCTCTAAACTGAAACTAAACTCAAAAATTATTTAAAACTAAAAATAAATTTCTTTTCTTCATTTCCTTTTGTTAAATTAATATCTTGATACATCAATCGAGGAAAAACTATTAAATAGAAAACCAGAAGTAGAGTTAAATAATTTTTATTTTACTTAAAAATCACCTAATTACTTAGGCATTGAAAATAAATTAATTCACTGTTTCCTACGGAGAGAAATGAGATTCAAAAATGAGAAGATTATACTTAGAATAATATTAGAATTGCGCAATACAGTCCACGAATTAATTCGGCGATTAAACATTTAATTTTAATTATTCCACAGGGCTACCCACATTTGATATCATTTATCACTTCGAAGAAATTTTTTTCTTCCCTTTACAGCAGCTTTCTTCAGTAGTTAATTCTTAAGTATTTAACATAAGTAATTATATACCAATAAAATCAGTTTAAAAATGTGCAAATATTTACAAGAAGCATTAGTTAGTTACAAAATTAGCAACTATGGAAGTTTTTTATAATTATGTTGTGATTAAAAATTGAAAAAAATCCAAACACTAAATTTCCTGCTGTAAAATAATAAAACAAAAAAATTATTTTCACTTTTCACATGATTTTTATAAGACAATTATTTCTTACGAACTGAACGGTCTCTTTCTGATTAAGAAAAAAATTTTTCATTCAATAAAATCAAGTTACAGAATTAAAAAAAAGTAGCCCTGCACTTAATAACTACATTCCAACTTTTCTTCATTCTAAACAGAGTAGAGTTTTTCTTTTTTTCTCTTAAGTTGCCGTAAATTAGTTAATACTGAGGTTCCAAAGTTATTTTTATGTACTTAATAATGGAATCTGTATTTATAATCTAAAAATCATCATTTTTCCCTGCATTATCTCCTTCTGATAAAACTTGGAAGTTTTGATCATTAAAAAACAAGATTTCTATATTTGGAGCGACATTAAAACTGTTTATTTCTACATTTTTTTTATTTTCAAATTCAGAAAATGGGAAAAAATTGTTTCGACTGAATTTTTGTTTTTAAATTGCATTTTTTAAAACTATTCATGCCGAGATAATACCCATTGGAGATTTGACTTTATGACGATCAAACTAATTTTACAACACGTATTTGTCCTCTCTGTGACACAGTATTTAATTTTTTTGCTTTCTATAAAATTCATCGAGCTTTGAATATCTTTGAAACTAAAAAAAAAAAATTGCGCAATTGCAAAATAAATTGTCAGCAATTGTCAATTAAATAAAACATCATAAGTTAATAATATAGTGTAAATAAATTAAATCACTTTATAATTTATAATAAATAATTGATAACTGATAAAAATAACTTCTAAAAATAAATATCAATAAATTATTGACTATTTTGAAAAATATATATAAAAAAAGTTTTTTGTATTTTTGAAAAATCTTTGCAGATTTAAAGATAATCAAGCTCGATAAAAAGAAATAGTTTTTGATAAAAATGGAGAATTATTTGATACAATTTTAGACGTTTGGAATGCTTACGTTGTGGTTTTCACGTAGAAGAGAAGATAGGGTGTGGCTGAATTTCGTGGACTGTGTGCGAGTTTGTCCTGGAGCTCTTGCACTTGAATAACGCGCACTGTTTCATCGTCGCATTCCAACCACATACCAGGTCCCAGGGGTTTACCCTGTCGAATACCGCAACATTCCGCACTTCGACAACCGGCCTTCATCGATGACTCCTTACTTTCATTAATGTTCGGTTTACTCCTACTAAAATACTTGGAAATAAGTGATTGATTTTTTGAATTGCTCGTGCTATGTTGAGATTGATTTGGCCGTTTTATATCACGATTGCAGCGGCAATATTCCATTGATTCATCAGGTAGCCTCGAGTATGCGACATAGTGACCGGCAGTCATCGTTGCACCCTGATGCATTATCACTGAATAAAGTTGATACAAATGACGCGATTCACTACGAACCGTGCTACCACTCATTTGTGATTGTTCGCTATAGCACTCCTCGCAAAAACACTCGAGATCCAATGGTGTTGGCATATAATTGTTGATCTTCTCCATTGATCTGTTTGGCAAATTAAATTCATTTAATTACAGATAAAAAAGTTTCATTTTATGTTAATAAAACCTTGTTTTGAAATTTTAAGTGAAAGAAAATTTTCAACAGTTTTTAATTACCCAGCTGCAGTGGAAAATCTCTTTAGTTGCAATATCAAAAGCCGAGGTAGAGAAGGGAAGCAAACCGCTCGTCGAGCTTCATTAAGTCGGAGACAATGTTCACACCAATATTTATCTCTCTCGCAAAGTAATTCACTAGTTACCACCGCTCTTCTATAAACCTCACTGCTACTCATTTTGTCCTTTTTGTCATCGTCTACAGAAAAAATTCAATTAATTAAAAAATACAATCAAAATTAAAATGTTGAATAAAAATCAGTAATAAATAAATTTCAAATTAATTTTAACATCAAAATGAAAGGAAAAAATTAAGACTTTAGAAAATTAAATAATTAATATAAAAAAATAATTTTGCTGTGATTTGAAGAAAATACGCACCGTCATCATTTGATCGATCGATATCTATAGGTACACAAATATCGCAGAAAATCTCCTTTCTCTCGGTGACTTGCTCGCACTCGAGGCACGTTGTTCGCAGCAAACTTACACCTTCAAAGTCCTCTGAAATAAAACACTTTCTGCTCTCATGTCTATGTTGTTGAGAATTAACATCGCCATTAGTTTCCGTAAATTCGGAATAACCATTTTCCGCTGGTTTCGACGATGATTGAAGTCCATTCAAATTTTGCATTACACCAATTGTACTGCCTTTTTGTAGTACCTTTTTCCACGATTTCGTTCGACGTTTACTTGAAGTTATACCATCGGTTTGGGGATCTATCGCACGCTCCACTGAGAAATCGGACATTGCACCATTTGTCTGTCCAAATTGACTTTCACGATGTCTAACTAACAATTGAAATGTCTCCCTTATATTGTCCAGCAAACATACCAAAAGTTCGTGCGCGTCCTGCTGTTGATTACCCTCAAAAATTGTATTCACTTCCCTATAAGAGTAAAATTAATATTTTAAAACTTTTTTATTTAATACAAATTATTTATAAAATAAACAAACCTTAATGCTTGTAAGAAAGCGCCAGGTTGAAATGGTTCATTGTTTTCTTTTATTTCCAATTCTCGTAGTGCAATGAAGAGTTCGTGCAATTTTTCCGTGGCCACCTGTATTCTGGGTTTATTATATTCTTGTGTTGGGCCTGCTAGCGCTAATAAATCTTTGCTACTCATACTGCGATTTCCACTAGCAGATAAGGAAACTCCAGTTCTTCCCAACGACGAGGACTTCATCTGGAAAATTTCGCAATAATTTATGAAAAGAATTAAACATTTTTTTTCCAATCTCCTTTCGAATTTTAAAATATTTAAGTTACCTTTGTTTGCAGGTGTTTGTCATTTAGACTTGATAAATCAATCGCAAGATGGTGCAAATTATGCAAAAAAGAAGGGGTAAAACGCAAAGTGTAGAGAACACTATTTAAGAAACAGGTATTCCCTAGATTGCACAAAGTTGCTATCCTTAATCCATCGGAACCAGGACCCATGATATCGTAATTGGTTGTTGGATGACTACTCGATTGATTTCTGCAGCCATTCAACATTTTGCTCGTACCTTTTTAAGAATTTTCAATATTATTTTTGTACCTTCAATCAAATAATTAATAATCTTTTCAAAATAAATAATTAATTTACCAAAGGAAATGGATTTTTGATTCAAGACGCCCCCTCCGACAGTGGTACGAGGGGGCTCAGAAATAGTTTTTCCTACAGAACGACTTCGTCCTGAAAGGGACAAGCAAAACTTTTTCCTCGGAGGTGCAGATCGTTCATCTGTGTCTTCTTCAGCTTCTAATACTGTCATTTTCTGATAACCTAAAATAAAGCGAGAGTTTATAATTATAAAGTATATATTTAAAAAGAAATGAGCGCTGCTCGAGCAAGACAGATCATTGATTTCGAGCGCGAAATTTCTCAGAATATTGATAAAATTTAGACCAAAAAACAAAAGTAACATTAATGCTAAAGTAACAACTAGCATTGACAAAAGAGAAAAATAATTTGCCTCTGAAGTTTATGCAAATATTGTATAATAAAAAACGACAGAAGCTTTAAAAGATCTTTCAGCCAAAATACTTACGTCTTAAAGGGTGAAGAAGTCATGGAATAAAAATAATATGGGATTACTATGAATGCAACTTATCCAAAAGAAAGGGTTGAATGAAACGTTGTAAAGGTAATTTGCTAAACACAGGCTACATTTTCATCTTGTGGGTCGCAAAATATATTCTTAATAATTTTATTAATCCTTTCACCCGTTTTTCACGCATCAGTGTGCATCAAGTAATATTTTTTGATGCATTAAATATAATATGTGAAGACAATTCTCACCTATCACACTTACATGGTAACTATTCCCAACAATAGGTGCGCTGTAAGTCAATGTACAAGAATTGTCCAAATTTCCCTTCATTTTGATTGGTGAAAATTGCGAGCGAAATTAGATCAATTTTAAATTGCATAAACAATGAATTTTATATTTCAAAACACAAAACGCTGAAAATTTTACAATTTAGGCCTATGAAAAATAAAGTCAAAAACGTGAAACGCTTGCGGGATATGCAAGTTTCCGTGAAAGGATTAATTTTTCGTTTATAAACGAAACAGGAGAGTATGATACTTAACCTCAAAATGTATATATGTGGGTTACATATCCCGTATCCGCTTCACCAGACTTCATTCTGCTTAGACCTTTTCGTTCTGAACAAGTCTTTGCATAACCTCACTGCCTGCAGTAAAAGCACAAAAAATATTTTCACACTTCTGATTTAAAACCACCAAATATTTCTCTTTTTTCGCTAAGTGTCAGTTGTATTTATGATTGCGTTTAAAATGCCCTTTGTAAACTGAGTAACACAAAGGAATTACTACATTTTTCACATTCTGAAAGAATTGAAGACAATTTTTATGTACTAGAAGTGTTAATTTTACCGGTTATTATGAATTGCAATAGATTTTGCATCTGCTCTTTGTTTACAAGGAGGATTTGATCTCACAGAAATAAAAATACTCTTCGTAACATTGTAAGTAGAGATATATTACTGTGTGTAACACTTTTTATTTTTTAGGTCAACAAGAATAGACAATCTTTGTTTATAGCTATTATGATTTTTCTTTTTGCTAAAATGCTTTACAAGTAACAAAAATGGATTTTTCAAGTTTAATTCATTAATTTTTTTATGTGAGAAAGAGTGTTTTTAATTTAAATTATTACTATAAACTTTTATTATTTGTTTGAACTAACGTTGAAAATACTATCAACACTATTTCAATTTTTAACTAATCACAAAAAATAGTACCGATTTTCAGACTTTAGTGTTTATTATAGCGCTTATTTGTTAAAAACTTTACTTTTTATTATAGTTGGAGTTTCTTTTTCAAAAGTTGCAAATTTTTATCTCTGATTCAATTATCAGAAATCATTTCTTTTTAATTTTTAATTCAACACCTTTTAACGTTTAAAAAGAACTTATCAGCTTTTTACTTTTTAAATAAAAGTACCAAATATTCACATAAAAGAAATCTTTTTTTATAATTAAAATATTCTATTTGCATTTCTTTTGAAATATGAAAATTAATTTCTATTATTAAAGTGTATTAAAATCTTTACTGTAAAATTTTATTAGAAACCACATACTTATTTCAATTAAGTTATTCTATTATTTTTTTTTAAATAATTCAAGCTTAAAAGAATACGAGGTTGCTTGAAAAAATTTCTTTTTGTTAAATATGTTAAATGAAAAGTATATTTCCATACGATTGCATGTGTACGGAAAGATTCTTTTAAAAATCGAATTTAAAAATATAATTAAAATTTCTAAAGTTATGATTGTTGACAATGTATTTAAAACATATCTGGTTGATTAATTTCACTGTGACTCATGAAAAGCCAAAAAAAAAGCGGGTGTTTATGAAGTTTATAATAATCACGTTGGTGTGGCCTAGAAAGGTGAAAATCGCACTTGTTCCTGATTACACAATAATTGATCGTAAAACCTTTGAAGGTTATTTTGCCGGTATAATATTTAAAAATTTGTCATTGTTTTGGCCATGAGTAAATCAGGAACAGTAAAAATTAGTCCTTATTTACTATTCTATTATCAATATCGGATGCAGTTGCTTTTATGAATTTTTTCTCTTAATTTAAACATCAAATTCTCATTGTTAAGAAACTTTTGCAATACGAATAATTAAAATTATTCTTATCTTCTTTATTTTCAATTACAATGAAAATACTTGTTTAACAAGTTTGAATTTCATTTGTTTCGTTTTTTTTTTCTAAAGAACTGCGTTTCATTTATTTCTTTAATTGTTTAATAATTAATAGATTTGATTTTTTTTAGTTTTCCTGCTTATTTGATTCGTTATTTTTTATTTTGTTTTTCTCCTCTTTATTTTTACGTCATTTTTCCATTGAGATAGGAATAATCTGTTTTTTTAAACTAATCGCAAATTGGCAACAGTTTTCAACAAGTCATTATGAATATATTGGTATATCGAATTTCATATATTACAGTCACGTGGGTGATGAATTTTATAGTCAGTACAAATTAAAGAGAGATTTCTTTTTTCTTTTTTGAAAAATTAAAAAATTAATGACATAATTTTAAGTGACCTTTAATGAAAAGGATCATGAAGATGGTTTAGGAATAAGGAGGCTAATGAAAAGTAAATGGATTTTTTTTATTCTGTGATCGTTCATTCTCTATTGGCTATAGGAGTAGGTCAGTTCATCAATTTAGTCTCTGTAATAGTTAGAAAATAGTTTAAAGTGAAGTCAGGGCAGCATTTTGTAAACAAAATAAAAGAAATTTAGTTAAAATTCAATTGCACTCTTGTGTAACAATATCTCCGTCTACTTTTTATTCTCCCGTCAAATTCTTGTTCGACAGTTGCTTCTATAAATTTATTCTCTTTCTTGAATAATTTTTTCTACTATACCTCTTTTTGTATTAATTCTTCCATGAAATTTTAATATATAAATTTTATTTAATTGTAATTCTAGGATTGTCGCACATTTAGAAAGAAACGAGTTTTTGAGAGTTGGAGCATTTGTCGCCGGAAAACGGAGTTCACGCGTCTGTTTTGAAGAAGCAAATTAGTCTGATGTTGACGTTTCGAGAATTGAGTTTTTTACCTGGACAAGGCAGATAAAAAAAAAAAAAAAAAAAAAAAATGAAGGTTACACTGACTTATCCATAACAGTGACGATAATATACATACTCATTGAAGTATATAAAGAACATGTATAACCATAATCGCTTTCAGTCGTAAGCGTGACTTGTTAGGAGCCAAACATAAGCAAAGTGATAGTTCGGTTAATATTTTTTTTTCTGTTAATTGATCGCGCAAATAATTATTTACATTTTATTATATCAAGTGCAAAAATCGTATCGCCCCGAAATATTCGTGCCAGTGACTCAGATCGAATCATTGACCTTCTACAAAACTCGATTTCTTCTTGTTGCATTCCCAAGACGTTCGGCGACAACTTTTTACATCTCTCGGCTTGTTCTCAAAGTATGGTGTATTTATAAAATTATTTCTAATTATTCAATTCATTAATATATATTTAGTTTAATATATAGACTGGAAAAATATATATTAATTTAATTAAAAAGAAAATCATTTTATAATAATTATTTTCATAATTTAAAAAAAATGGACAATTTATCATCATCTTTTTTTATGCAGTTCGACAAACTTTTAATAAAATAATTTTTTGCTTGTCATGAAAAGAAAAAGATGTGAATGAGATTATTAGCCTGTTGAGTTTCATTAACCGCACTGTTGATATGTTTTGGTTTTGCTTTTTTTCCTCCGTAAATCGAAAGTGTTGACATTATAAATAGTCAATAAGTGTCCCACTTAAACTAAAGGTAAAACTATTTTTTTACTTGTATTTAGTTGTATGCTTAATACAAAAAATTAAAATTCCAAAATAAAGTGATGTCAATTATTTTAATTATTGGATGAATAGTAGAGAAAAAGTAGTAAATTGCAATTCGTAAATATTTTATAATTATATAATTGTCCCTTTTTTTATTTATGTGTACTTTTTTAAAATGAAAGTGCAGAGAACTGATAGTTTAGACATAAAGAGAATTGAACATCTAATTGATTCCAATATTCTTTTACTTATGGCGGGTTAAGTGGACAATTAGCACTTGATACTTTTCTTATCACATGTATAGATTTTTGATATCATAAGGCACTTTATTAAAATGTATCTTATTAATATCAATTAACTTATCTATTATCTTACTAAGATTAATTAAACATTGAATCATAATGATCATTAAATAATTATTATTCAATATTCGGTTAATTATATAATATATTTTCTTTAAATACTTGTTTTTACATTTATTTAGAAATTGGCAAATTTTTTCAATTTAAAATATGGACATATACGCTTTACACAAATATGATTAGATTAAAAAAATATTTTAAAAATACTATATATCTCAAACAAATTTTACGATACAAACATAAAGTTATTAACTTTAACTACATTTATATTTTTACTATCATTATTTTATGTATTTTTTTAAGATATTTTTTTAACTTTTAGAATGTTTGTTGAATAATTTATGTTTATTTATTGTATATTTTATTTTTTGAAACTCTTCAATTTCTTGTTATTCAGAAATGTATTTTTTTTATTATTTTTATTTACACTATTTTTTTATTTGTTTATTTTTAAGCGTTACAAAATTCATAAATTGTCTACTACTGGTTTCATAAATTGTGTTATTTTAATTTTAATTTCTAATTTAATATTATTTTTAGATGAATGGACTGTTAAACATTATTTACTTAACAACTTTCCATTAAGGTTTTGATTTTACGATTGAATGTAAATGAAGCAACGGTCTATAAAATTATAATTAATCGCCAATCATATTCAGCTGACTTATATCAGCAATTGAATGGGAAATATCTCTTATTGGAAGTTTAATAATTTATTTGCTAATTTTATGCATAAAAAAAATCGTAAAACATAATCTATTAGTTTTCATTTGAATTATTATACCCGCAAATGATACATATTATTTAATATTCGAGTTTCAAAAAATTAATCACATATTTATACATTTTATACATATATTAGTATTTTATCGAAAACTGTAAGTTGCTTTCAGTCACAAATCGATTTCATAATTGAATAATTGCAGTATTATCTATAACGTAATAGTTGAGAGAATTTTCCTGTTACGCGTATTAAATTTATGTATAGAAAATTATTATTTCCTTTAGAAGTAATTAAATTTTTTTTTCACAGATTAATCAAATATGTCGATTGGAAAACCAAATCGTTGGAGAACACGAAGGGATGGCAATTGGATTAGTAAATTCGTAAAGAAGAGAATACCAATTGTGTCTTGGCTGCCAAAGTATGATTCCGAAAAATTATTCAATGATGCGATTGCCGGCGTTACTGTTGGACTCACTGTAATGCCCCAGGGACTTGCTTATGCAACCCTTGCTGGTTTAGAACCACAGGTGAATTTATTCTTTGGCCGAATTTTCATTTCACCAGATTTCTATTTGAACATTCTATTTCCATCATTCCATTTGACTGAATTTTTATTTGATTTTAATTTTACCATTTAATTAAAATATTTCTGGATTGAACTTTTAATATAATTTTCTATATTTATTTTAAATTCCTTAAGTATTTATAAATTTAGAAATGACATGAGATGACAGTGAATTAGTCAGAAATATAATTTATCTTTTGTAAGATAATTTTCAAATGAAAATTCTTACAGTTTTCTGATAAAAAAAAATTGTGAAAAAAATGATAAAATTCATATTAGATGTTGATTTCTTGTTTAAAATTTTGTTTAACATTTTACTTGATTTTTGTTTTTTTATCTGCTATATATATTTATCTATAGCTACAGGGATATTATAATACAAGAAAATCTTGTATTATCGTTTGTTTGCTTTTTTTTTTTTGAAAATAAATAGTAAAATATAATAATTATTATTTATAATTGCAGTATGGTCTCTATTCAGCATTTATAGGCGCTATAGTCTACGTATTCTTTGGATCCTGCAAGGATATAACAATTGGCCCTACAGCTTTAATGTCATTGATGACCCATGAGTACGTTCAAGGTCGTAGTGTTGATTTTGCGATACTTCTCGCATTTTTGACAGGTTGCATGCAATTACTCATGGGATTTCTACGATTAGGTACGTTTTATCGAAATTTCCATAATGTTGAATAACTTACGTACGAATCTTTTTTTTATTTTATAAATAAATAAATTCTATTTTTAGAAAATAAGTAATCGATAACTATGTGTACGATAGTTTACAGATTTACTAAACTTTAGTGAAAATCGTTATAAATTTATTAAAATGTAATATAACTTTTTTATTGACTTGTTTGTTCAGTTTAGTTTCTTTTACCTTGAAATAAAAAAAAAAAGAAACATGGTTCGTTCAAATAATGAGTATTACTCGTTTTCTTTGTTTATTTAAAAAGAGTGCCAAGAACTTTTGTATTTTTTTCTCATAAAAATCTATTTTAAGTTATTCACTACATCTACTCATTTTATTTATCACTTAAAAAAACTGCCAATAAAATTATTATTGAAAAGCTATTTTTGACTCATTGTTATTTTTTTTCTTTTCAGTTTCTTATATTAATTCAAACGGAATTATATTTTTTTTACAGGAGTTCTCGTCGATTTCATCTCAGTTCCAGTCACTGTGGGATTCACTTCAGCAACGTCAGTGATAATTGTAGTTTCGCAATTAAAAGGTCTTTTGGGTTTGAAAATTTCTTCCTCGGGATTCATGGATACTTTGAAAGCAGTTTTTCAAAATATTGGCGACACCAGCGTTTGGGATACAATTATGAGTTTCTCATGCATCATAATTCTCTTATTATTTAGAGTAATTATTTTTTTTAAATTATTCATTACTGAAACTTGTGGCAAAATATGCCGTAATATCATTAGTTTTTTTACGTTACAGAAAATGAAGGATATAAGTCTTTGTGCCGGAAGTGAAAAGCCAACAAAACGTCAGCATGTTATGATGAAAATTATATGGTTAATTTCAACTGCGAGAAATGCAATTGTTGTTGTTATTTGTTCAGTAATTGCTTTTAAAATGGAATCATCGACGAATGGTTCACCATTTATTCTCACTGGTAGAGTTCGTTCTGGTCTTCCACATTTTAGTTTGCCACCGTTTTCCACACAGGTCAATAATCGTACATTAAGTTTCGTGGAAATGTGCTCTGAACTTGGACCGGCAATATTTCTTGTGCCAATAATTGGTGTATTGGGTAATGTTGCAATTGCAAAGGCATTCGCGAGTGGAAATAATGTTGATGCGACACAAGAATTATTGACACTTGGTATTTGTAATGTTCTTGGATCTTGCGCTAGTTCAATGCCAGTCACCGGATCGTTTAGCAGATCAGCGGTTAATCACGCGAGTGGAGTAAAGACACCAATGGGAGGACTTTACACTGGGGTCTTGATACTTTTAGCATTGACACTGCTCACTCCGTATTTCTATTTCATTCCCAAAGGTATTTTAATTTACACTTTAACTATCTTTAATTATAGTTCTTTTTTTTTAGTAATTAAATTACGTGAATTGCATTTAACGATTTAGAAATTTATATTTCTACACGAATCAATTGACATTTTTCTATTTTTTCTTTCAGTCGTAATTATTGAAACGAAATTGCTTATTTTCAGCGTCGCTAGCTGCCGTTATTATTTGCGCTGTAATTTACATGATTGAATACGAAGTCGTAAAATTGATGTGGAGGTCCAGCAAGAAGGATCTCATTCCCACTTTCGCTACTTTTCTATTTTGTTTAATTATTGGCGTGGAGTATGGAATTTTGATTGGAGTCGCTATTAATATTATGTTCCTGCTTTATCCTTCTGCTAGACCAAAGATACACGTTGAAAAATGTATTGTGAGTATTTAGTCAATATTTTTACAACCATTTTGTTTATTTCAAAAAGTAAAATAAATGATTAATTATATTAATCAGTGTTGATTTAATTAGTCTTGAATTAAAATAATAAAATGATTGTTTTTTCTAGACCGAATCTGGTTCAGAGTACCTTTTAGTAACACCAGGTAACAGTCTTTATTTCCCGGCTATTGACTTTATTAAACAATCAGTTGGTCACGCTGGAGTAAAACAAGGATCTAGTCAAATACCAGTTGTTGTTGATTGTCGCTATGTCTTAGGTGCAGATTTTACTGCCGCAAAAGTAAGTATCATTCTTCGTAAATTCGATTGGTTAATTAGTTAATTAAATGTACCTAACTATTTAATTTTATTGAAAATGTTCCTTTTTTTTAGGGAATTGCTGCATTGATTAGTGAATTCAATAGTCGAAAACAGGGACTTTATTTTTATAATCCTCGCAGCGATGTCGTTGCTGTATTGAGAGGAGCTTGCGGAGAAGAGTTTCAACATGTGTCTACTGAAGATGAATTATCGTACTTATTAAACACAACTCGAGGTAAGTTAATGGCACTCTCCTTAAATATTTTTAATTTTTGAATTTAATCAATCAATAACATTTTTTGAATAATCAGTAAGCTCTAGGATTATTAATTATTAACGAAATTTGTTTCAGACAAAAATTCACAAGAGCTTTTGGAATTGAATCGCGACAAGTACGAGCCATTTGTGGCAAATAATCCAGAACTAACTCATCGAAGTTCTTATGTGTCGGGACATGAATTGAGAGAAGTAAAGACAACGCTTTTACATGCAACGGGAAGTTGAAATTTTATAATTTAAATTTTTTTGATTTTGTGTACAAATGGTTTTAGATTCTCTGGATCATTTTTTTTTCTTTTTTTTAACTATGATATATTATTTTATCTCAATAGTCGAATTAACTCCAGACGTGTTATGCTTTATTACAGTCTATTTAGATAACAATCGCATCTAGAAAGTTTGATACGCATATGAAGAATTGAAATCGTTAAAAATAGTATTTCAATGCGTACAAAAAAAGAAATCTTTTACGTCTGCAAAGGAGAGAGGATAGAAAGACGAATATTTTTTTTTCTTTCATATTTCTATAAAGACGTACATTTATTAGATTTTAATGAATTTATAATCTCAAAGATTTTTAAAAAATTTATGATATTTAAGCAGCTTTACATGACAAAAGTAAGTCTCATGCACATAGATTTGACAAAGTATTAATTTTTTTAGAATTATTCAAAAAAATCATCATTCTTTATACAAGGGTAAATTTTTTTTATACATATTTGTGAAACTTATTAGTGAAAGGCTGTGAAAAAAAATAAGTGACCAATATTTGGACATTTTCGTGCAAAAAAATTTCTCATCTCATTGAAATGATTAAACTTGATAAAATAATTTAACTTATGAATGATTAAAGATTTTTTGCTAATACCAATGAAAAGTCAAATCTGATTTTTATATCTGTCGTCAAGTGCGGGATTACGATATATTGTTAAAAACTTAAAATGATCGACGTCTTCATTATTCATTTAGATAGTAAGTTCTTTTTTTATGTAAAAAATAAGATCTTTTTTTTCTTAAATTTATCCATTACTCAGTGCCGCATAAAGTAGAATTTAAAAATTTGTTTGAGATATAGAAACAATTTTTTTTCTTTTTCTGCTGTAGAAAGTAATTCCTAAGAATGGAATTCACATATTCTAATGGATTGTTCATACAAGATTAATAATTTTTTTTATTAATTAATTACTCAATTACTTAATTTACATTACATCCAATTTTTCTTTTCAAAGAAAATCCAGTAGAAAAAATCAACAGATTTTATAATTTCTATTATCCTTTTTTTATTCATATTACAATAATACAGTATGTATTAATTTAAAGCAATTGAAAATCATAAAAAAATAAAAAAAGACCAATTAGTAAATAATAGATTGTAGAAAATATATATATAGCACATAATATTATTGTTACAATATAATTACTAATGATAATAAATTTCAATTTAAATTAAATAGAATTTTAATGAATTAATTACTTAATAATTATTTCATTAAATTAACCTTAATTCACAAATATATTTTATTAAAGAAGGGTAATAGAAATTATTAAATCTTATTATTAATCTGTTTTTTTCCTTTTTTTGTTTTAATAAAAAGAAAAGTATCCTTCATAAAAATTAGAGTCAAATAATGCGTTTCTCAATAAATTAATTTTATCTTGATAATTGAATTAAAGTATTAAATTTACTTATTAAATATAACGATTAATAATTGAAAGCACGGAATTAATCAATAGTATTTTTAGTAATGCAGCAGTGAAATGACTTTTTTATTCTTTTTTAATTATAATATATATGTATATTGTATACAGTATATATGTATAAACTTGTTTTGACATTTTTAAGTATTCATATAATTAATATTATAAGTGTTTTTAATTGCTCATTAATAATGCTGTCTCAATTTTCTATTAAGAATGCGTGTAAACAAATTTTCTGAATGTTTTCAAAGTGATTTATCTAGATTTAGTAAATATATAAATTATGTGAAAGAATGTCACATGTACGAAATGAGACAAGTTCCATTTGCATTCATTTTAGATCTGATTGGCATGTTAATCACTTATTATCGAATTAATTTTACTATTTTAATTATCTGCAAATAATGACACTGCCGTACTTAAGAAAGTTGACAAAAGTTTAGAAAAGAAAAATGATGCTGCAATTTTCGTATTTGATAATTGTAAACCAATTTGAGATATTATTAAAATTAATATTGTTATTGATATGATTATCATTAGATATCATTAATATTATTATTATAATATTATTTTATTATTATTACTATTATTTATAGTATTATATGAAAAAGTAGCAAAATTAAAAAAAGAATAAAAGTGTACAGATCACATTTTTGTTTTATTAAATTAATGTAATTTTCCTGCATCAATAAGATAATGACTAATTTAAATTTACTTTATATTGTAATACAATATAATTTACAAGCGATAATTAGTTAAAAGAAAAGTAGATGATGAATCTTAATAAAGAAAATTAATTTATTCAATACAACATATTACATGTACAATTCATCACCAGAGCAATAAACAATTTATTAACGCAGGCGTTTTATGATAGTTATATGTGTAATTGCAATAAATTATAAGCAAGAAACATTTATTGCTATGGTGTGGCTGTTAGTCGCTGTGAACCGTTATTAGTAGCTCTCTTTGCGTAGAGCCACCAAAACTGTTTTCCATATCAATTCTTAATTCATTAAAAATGTTCTTTACTCCTAAAGTACAAGTATACACATTAAACTATACAGATTGAATTTCTAATTAAAGGAATTCTTAGAAATCTCGGAATATTTTAGCTTCGCATTAAAAAGAAAAAAAAAGAAAAAAATCTTGTACCGTTAAATATTCCATTATCATAGAAATACGTTTTTAAAAATCTTAATTGTGATTTATTAAAATGCAAATATCATTCAACATGATACAGTCTTTCTATATTTTCGTTTCATTAACTTACAATAATTATACTAAATGGTATTCAAAAATTGTTTTCAGTTTTTTAGTCCTCTTTTCAAAATAGTCTCGAATTTCTTTATATCAAAAAAATTGTTTCAATAATTCAAATTCAAATTATATAGGTAAATAAAATATTTGCATGAAATAATGTTTACTTGAATCAAATAAATTATATTCGAACAAATAATTTCTGTATTTGAAAGAAATACCATCAAATAATAATTATTTGTTACAAATAAATATTTGATAATAATCAAGTGAAAGATTGTTTAAATCAAATAAATTTTTTTTCAGTGTAAGTATACGAGAATTTTAAAGTTCATGCACATTTAAAATATTGACGAGGTAGATTAACTGGAAAAAAGCATAATTTACCAATTTTGAAGTTCTTTTCTTTTTTGCAATTCGATGACAAATTGAATATCTATCAATAGTTCTTAACTATTATTTTGAATAATTTTATTTGTAAACGTATATGAATATTGCACACATTATGTTAATTTTTTATCAATGAAATTTACAGGAAGATCTCGATTTTCTTGAACGATATTTTTCGAATTAATTTATCCGTTAAATAAAAAAAAACCTTGATAACAGTGTATCAACAAGTGCAAAGTATGTGAATCATTTCCGTCGACCTATTTTTTTATTTCCATTTTAAACGGAAATGAAGTTCTAAATATTTGTGTGAAATGCTATTATTTATTAATAACATATTTTTATATACGAATATTTATAATATTCACAAAAATTAAAAAACGAAAAAATCCTTTATTCGAAAAATAAATTAAAAAATTAAATTAAAAATAAATTTGAAAAAGATTTTAAGGACAGATGGAAAACTTTTATTTGATTTTTAATTAGTTTTTGGGTTAAAGAAACTTCTTGTGAAACACAATTTTGACAAATTGTGTTAAAATCGAAAAAGAAGAAAGAAATCTTCCTGCTAGAAACTTGATTTTATAATACTATTTGGATTTTCAAAAAGTACCTCGAATACACTCGGATTTTAAGTCTGTTCGACCCTTTTACAATTTTTAACCAAAAGACGATTTTCCTGAAAATCCAAAACTTTCCTACCTTATTAATTTTATTTTATTGTTTGCCTTTCTACTTGATTGCTTTTCAATTTGTTCGAATTCTTCAAATTAAATTAAAAAATAAATTTTTTTTCACAAAAGTATTGACGAAATTTATTAATTTCAAATTCTCTTATAATCAACATATATCTATCAATAAATCAACAGTATTATCAAATTGTTAATTAATTGATATACATATCAATTTAATGGTAAATTTGATTTTTTTAAATTTCGACTAAAAGATTCAATACATGAATTAAAATATTTGATGAAAATTCAATGCGAGAAATAATTATAGAAGATAATAAAAATAAAAAATAAAATAAAAAATAGGTACCTTTAAGCGGGAGTTGTGAAGAAAAGGGTCGAACACCCTTCACGAAACGACTTAGTATAAACCCGAAAGGATGTCAGTGACTTTTCCATGCTTGGTGACAAGTGAGGAAGTGGAATTTCTTACCCCACCGACACTCTCCTTGGGCAAATGATTCCCGGAGTATTTCCCGGCATTGAACCGGTTTTTCCCGAGACCAAAAGCGTCATATGGCCTTCCGGCAAAAATGCCTGACTCGTTGGGCCTGCCAGTGAACTTGCTGCCTGTTTTCTCATAACTGAAGGAATCATGCCTCGAACCTGTTCTTGATTGTGGTATCGTTGACTTGTCATCGGATGGTGATTCCAAACGATGCAACTTCCTCGATCCATTCACCTCGTCATGGTGATGCCACTGCCTTTGATCCTCGTAAAGTTCATCGTTTCGTAATTGTTTATTACCACCGAAGTAGCCGTTATAAAGCTCTTCGTTCTTCAATTCCCTTGGAATTAGTCTCTGTCTTGGCTTTTCTTTCAAATCAATATTATTATAACGATTCGACTTTTCCTTTTTCGACGATTTGTCCTTGAAGAAACGTTGTCCCAATATATTCCAATGTTGTTTCTGCTCGGTTATGACAATGTCAACCATTGAATCTAAACCCTCGTCTATCCTGTCAAGAGATTTCGTGAGAAGATTCGGTGATTTTGGTACAACGTCGGTGATTTTTTGTGGCGTATAAGGTTCCAAATCGTAATCGGTGATGTAGAAAAGTCCACTGTCACTGCCACCCTGTGATGAGCAATGATCCTTTCGTGGATGCGACACGTGATGAAATGATTCCGAACGACGCATCTTCAGGTTATTCGAATTTCCATATGATTGTCGATTGTTCGATGAACTGAAATATCGATAGTATTAATTAGCGAAAGAAAAAAAAATGATAAAATACATTTTTTTACAAAGAAAAAATAGAAATATACCTTGAATTAACATCCATGAACCTACTAAAATTCTGAAGACTTTGTCGCTCGTCAAAGGAATTAAGACTCTCGAATTTTCGAATTTTCCCCTCTATCCTACTACCCGATCTTCTTGAATGAGGACTCGAATTATTCGACTCCAAAAAATCGTGACTCGTCGATCGTCTCAAAAACTTCTTCTTCTCCACTTCGCTTTTATGTCGATGATTTTGTTGTTGACCTGAACTATTTTGTTTTGAAATGGATTCAAATTGTTTAGACTCTAAATTATTGCCAATTATTATCGATTGATCCGAAGCAGTCTTTGATCTCGTTTCACGTAAAATATCAAAATTCTCCGTTACCTTTGTCTGATCAATTGTGTTAACTCTCGAGTCGAAATTGTTCGGATTCATCTTTCCGTCATTGTACTTGAGTCTAGACGCACTTAACAATGAATCACTACCATCGCCAAGTGTTTCTTCTTCAATTTCTTCGTCGTGAGAATTATAGACCTCTTGATCGACTAAATCGCAATTTCTCACTGCCAACATTACTGATAGACATGATGCAGTTCTTCTTGGTGGTTGCGGATGTAAAATTGCGGGAACAATTGCTTCCTCAACGTCGGGTCCTCTCACGACAATTTTCACACCTCTCTCCGTTGATGATTTTGAAATATGTCCGGAATCTTGTGAACTCGCTCTTCTTGAAATATTCCCCGATTCCTTATCGGAACCGAAATAAGTGATTTGATTATTTTTTAAATTTTGCATATTTCCTTGTTTTGACAAATTGCAATTGTTTATCTCAATGGAAGTGGATTTTTTTTCAGTTTCATTTTTAACTGAATTTGAAACTTTGGTTTTGGGAGTGATTTCCATTGTTGGATTTTGATTTCTGTCCTCGAATTCTTCCTCGGCGTCTTTGACGATTATTCTTAATTCCTCAATGACGTCGTCTATTGTCGTTTCTTGATCGTTGTCCTGCATTGTTCCAATTTTGCTGTTTGTTTGTCGATGTTTGAGATCCTCGGGACTACTTGATCTTTCTGATGAGCTGATGCCCTCGTCTTCAGCGTTTGATGAATGCTTTTGATTATTTGATGTTTTGTCGATAATTTTCGATCGATCTTGATTATTATAGTTGTTCATTTTTTCGAGTTGTAATTTTTGCAATTGACTCTGGAGTATTGTGACTTTTTTGCTGAGAATTCGACAAGTCTCCTCGGATCGTGCAACACGTCTCTGTAATGCCTCAACGTCCACGCAATTTTGGGTCCATTTTTGAATCTCTTTGTGTAAAATATCAGCCAACGCATCTTCCTCGTGACCATCAATTTCCTTCAGCCATTCTTGTAGTACTTGAGGCTCCAAACCTGCTTCGCATGCTTCTGTCTGGAATTCGAATATAAATTATAGTTCATTATTCCCCTTGACGATTATTAATCCCCGGGCGATTTTGTTTTTTTTTTAAGATTTTAGTCATCAGATTTGTTGATGGATTCTGAGAATGTTGGGAGATTCTGAGAAAATTGATGAGCCTCTTTAAAAGGCGTCAAAACGGCTCGACATTCATGTTTTCAGACTCTTTTAAAAAAAAATTTTTATTCACGACGAGATTGATTTGAAACTTTGATTTAAGGAGATTAAGACTTTTCAGGGTGTATCATAAATTATATACCTACCTGAATATATAGCCTGGTCTGTGTTCGTGGAGCAGATTTGAGAAAGGCATTCAAGAATGAAATTCCAGCGACTCTTAAAGCCATAGCAGCTCTCGGTGCCAATAAAGCTCCAGCGAGGAACCTAAATCTTCCTCCTTCAGCATATCTCAGCCTCAGAGTGGAAACTGCTTCAGAAACTGCTGCATGCCCTCCAGGAGACTGACAGACTTTCGTTAGCAACTGATAAGAAAAACATTTTTATTTCCTCTTGTTACGTTTCTTTACAAAAAAATATTTCCAATTGTATATTTTCAATTAGAAAATATTTTAATATCTAAATTCATAAAGAATTAAAATAATTTTGCCAAAATGAACATTTTTTTAAAATTATATTATGACAATTGAGAAATAAAATAGAAAAAAAATTCTTTTAAGAAATAGAATCTCGTTTAAATACTATAAATGTATATTGATATTACTCTATTCCAAACTACTTCCTCGTTTGTAAACATAAATATAGAAACTGGTTCTACAACTCTCCGAAATAACAGATTGAAAGCTATATATGAGTTCTTTGTGGGAGTTTTGTAATCATTTCCATCAGAAATGTCACGACTTAATTACTGTTTCGGACATAAACTACACGTCTAATTTATATTAACATTCTTCTTTCAATGAAGAAATATTTTAATAGACAAATTAACATTTTAAAAATAATTGATTGGTATTTTTTCATATAGAATATTTGAATTAAATTATTGAAGAGGAAAATAAAATAAGTTTCGTGAAAAAATCGCGATGGATGATGGAGAGTTTTTTTTTTCTTTTACCTGTAGTGCCAAAACTCTGGACCGGTTTAGACTGCTGGTTAGACAGACAGCCAAAGCCAATAAACCTGGTTGTGCTTGGGCCAAAAGTCGAGGTGCATCGGCGCATCTCTCGCCACAGGCTGCCAAACACTCGACACATCCCAACTCATCTAAAGCCGCTCTTCTTGTGCCGACTCGTGGTCCAGATTGGCCCGAAGGTGGTGACGTTTGCGCCAACTGAACACCTCTCAGGGTCTCAAGCAGTAAAGTGATTCCTTCAGCTGGAGCTGATGAGAATTCCTGCACAAAGCTGAAACATAATTATATAAAATAATTAAATAAAAAATAATAAAGAAATAATATAAATAGTAAAAATTTGAATTCAATGGTACCGTGAATAATTTATTTATTCTACTACCAATTATGTTAATTTGAAGATTTTAATTTGAAATAAGGGTTTGACTAAATTATTTGATAAAAATCAGGAGAAATCTAATCATATACGTATAAATCTGTGAAAGTGTTTGAATCTTGTTTAAAAGATGAATGACAAAGACAGTGTTTTCTATTGCGAGACAATGTTGTTTCGCAAACTGTATTTCACTCATGACTTATGCTTTTCGATCAAGTTTATTATGTGTATATGAATGTTTCTATCTTTACAAGCGTGTGTTTTTAATTTTTTTTTTGCGCAACTTGAGCACCTTTTGTTTTACAAAGAAGGTCAGTTCTCAATATTACACTTGGATAAAAATATTGTTATCGATTCTTGTTATTTAAGAATCAAGAACTAGAGATAAAAAATCTGGTAATAACAAACAATAAATTACAGTCACAAAAATGAATAACTTTAAATCATATTTTAATGTCACGATAATGATAAATTATTTAACTTTGTGACTTGAAGTCAGTTTTTGTACCTCATCAAATAATCGATATCTAAAATTTTTAATTAAACAAAAAATTGATTTTTTAAAATTGTTTCCAAGTATTTTTGATTCTAAATAATTTTTTCTATTTAAGTTTTCATATATGAAAATAAAATATTTCTGCTTATATGAAATAAAATGATTTTCAAACACTAAAAAAAGGAGATAAAGACTCATCAGGTTAATGATGGTTTTTGAAATCGAAAATGATTAAAAATATAAATATTCTAATTAAAGATGAAAGATGTGAATTTTAATTGAAGCATGTAAAGCGACAATATTTATAATTGACATTCAAGTTGGAAAATTTTGAAGAGAATCTTGTACGATTATAAGACTGTTACGAGGTATTTAATGTCACCATTAAGAGATGACTTGTGACACAGATTCACCTGCGAGGATCATCAAAGTTTCTTAACGATCGTCTTTACGTTGGTATCTACCCTTGTTGAAATAATTCTTACACACTCTTTATTTCTGTATACATATCTTTAATCTACACCGCCTTGTAAATATCTAACCACCCTCTTTCACTATAAATTAAAAATTATTTCTCCTGTTACTGCTTCTTTTGTAAATAAATAGATAGTCTCTCTCTTTATGAATCTTTTGCGACCATCTTAAGCCAGCAAGATTTTTCCAGGTTCGCACCATATTTTATCACTCTTTTCTTCATTTTTCTATTTCTATCAACTTTAAGAATATTATTTGATATTATAGTCTTTTGATTTTTCCTCTCAATGTAAGATTACATTTTAAAATGTTTTATTCAATAAAACTCGCCCACATTGATGTCTAGACTTCCATTTTTTTTTTATTTTCCACTGTTTTTATCAATTTTTTTTTCAAATCGCTTTTTAAAATATATTCAGGCCTATTAACCTGGTTCAATAAACTACATAATAAAAATGCAGATTGGCAAAGTTTGGAGTATGGGCCCTCGGCGCACTTGATTATTAGCTTTCGCTTTTATGTTTCGCGAGTTATGAATAAAACATTAGTTAGGGTTTTAATATTTACAATATTGAATGAACAGAAGTTCTTGTTCCTTCAATATTCGCATATATAATAAATTAATAATATTGAACACAGCTGTTGAATAATTTTTGAGAAAATTTCTTGTTAGTCGTATTGTTTATATGGGTGTTCAAGCAACTTTTTCGTTCCATGCAATGAGTTTACATAATAAATAAATATGACATGTGACCCCTGTCATATCAACTTACAATATATGTCAATTAATGTAGGCGTGTCGATATGCCAAATTCAACAAGTCGATATTATATGCCAACATATTTAATGTCTACAGCTAATTTTGAAACATATTCATGCCTGAATGAAGGCGAGTTTCAATCTCTCATAATTTAATAATCATATTTAACAATTTTGAATTACATCTCAAGTAGGCGGATTCCTTAATTGAATTAACCATCTGTCGGTCTTTATATTTCGCGATAATTATACAATTTACATAATTGTTACATATTGTTTATAGTTTCCATATAATAATTATACACCAAAATTAAAAACTTTAGATAATCCATTTTTTTTGGTAGTTGAATGTAAATTCCACACTTTGCTTTCGTTATTCCATATAGTTTTTTCACTATTTGAAAAATTTGATTAGATTTGATTAATGTTTTATTTGGACTAAAAATAATTTGTTCAGTTCCAAAAATTTCTTTCTCCTGTGAATAATAATACCTATAGTTTGTAAATCCTTGCAATTATCATTACACAAAGATTTCGTAAGACTTATTTACGGTTTAGACAATAAAAAAATATTCTTAGCGGCTTTCCTTTGTAGTGAAATGAAAGAAAAAACGCAAAAGGTTTCACATTCCTAAAGGGTTGGAAAGAAAATTTGCATTTCTACCCAGCGTATATTCCGTGAAACTTGAAAGCATGTAATTCTCCAAGTTACGGGATTTATATAGCTGGTAGTATTAAAAATGTTGGTTGTCATAAAGAAAGCAGAACGTGTGTATATACCCCTATATAATAAAAAGGAGCACGCACGTTAGGAGTATACTATATTATATACATATATACATGTATATCGGGATTCACAAAAGACGAAGCGTAAACGCAGTCAGTACCAGATTGTTTTGCCCGGTAAACTTTTTTCGCGAGAGTATTCTTGTCGGTCGGTGGGACCCATTAAACAAATGCTCTCGAGAGTCAGTTCGCTTACGAAAAAAAATAAAAAATAAAATAAAAGCACAGCAAGCTGTAACCGTAAATGTCGCCGTGTTTGGGGATATAAGGTCTCGCATGAGAATTGCACAATATTGCGCGCCTTGTGTCGCAAATGAAACACCGTAACTGCAGAGGAAATTCATAAATCAATGGCCTGTCAGGATTTTTTTTCGGGCTAACGGGAGGACAAGGACAAAAGTCGATCGACAATTATTATCGCCTTCGTATTATTATAATGTTATTAATCATTTTTTATTTTGGAAATGTTATTTGTGAATTATAGAGAAGGAGAATAATCATCATTTGTCAATATTGCGTCACTAGTAGCAAAAAATATTCCTTCGAGACAAACAATTTTCCACAGAGTTCGAAAATATTCTTTCTGTCAAAAAATTATCAAAATTATCCATAATCTCAACTCTCAAGGAATATTTCTTTATTTCTTTGAACAAAAAATATTTCAGTCAAAGAAAAAATGTCATTGAACGAAGAAGTACAAAACCTTTTTAACGAACATTACGACAATCTCTGAGATTTTCGCATTTAATTGAGATTCAAGCGTTTTGCTTCTTTTTTTTCATATTAGCATTTTTCTGATAAATATATTATAAAATGAGTGTAAATCGCGCGGACTGGTTAAGAAATTACTTAATCTTATCAGTACTGGACGATAGCAGGAAATGTTTTGTTTTATATCCTTTTAAAGTTGAGTTGAATAATCGTTCGTCAACCTGTTTTCTTCACTTATAACATTTTACCTCTTTGATAGGAAGTGCTCACTGATTGCGATCGAATGTTATTAGTCATTAACTATTATCAGAATTATACATAATTGGATTCAAGAGGCTCAGCAGTAAATTGCGGAAACATCTTTGTTTTCTAAAACTTTAGAAAGAAAAAAAGAAACAGGATAAAAAAAAAACAGTGTAAAACTTTATACCAGTCCAGTGTGTCTCGTTCTTTTTTATTTCGATATAAAACGTGTCAGATTATCGTTTCTATCTAAATCAGAATTAATCGAAAGATGCTAATAAAATACTGTCATGTCATTTACTGATTGCTTCACTAAGCTTTTCTACACTAGGAATTGTATGAGAAAAAATTCATTTTTATTATTATGATTATATTTTAATTATCATTTTTAATCTTGTTTTACATTTTATTTATCGTAATACTTTTTTTTCATTCTATTTATTTAAACACCTAAATTTTTTTTAACGAATGAATAATTCTTTTAGTGGAAAAAAAGATGAATTTTTTTTATTTAAAAACAAAAAAAAGTCATTTCAAAATCGACTTAAAAAATATTCTAACTTTTTTGAACAATTTTTATGGCCCATAATAACACCTGCTTGTTGCTACAGGTGAAGAAAATATATGTATAACTTCTTTGTGAGTCAAGATGATTCTTCATTCTCAAATTAGTTTCTAGAATGACGTGTAACGTTTCAATATGTAAATTACTGTTTTCCATTTCGTTTGTCATAAATGAAAGAGTAAATTCAAAAAAAAGAAATAAAGAAGAAGGCTTTTAAAATCTCGTAGCAAAATTTTTTTCCCTTGTTTTATTATTGAAAAATTTTGTTGAACAAAGAAAAAGTTTTCTAAAGATTTTTTTCTCCACTATAAAATTCTCTAAATCTGACACATTTAATATTCAAATAAAAAAAAATCAGCGAAAAATCAGATATTTATAATCCATCACATAAAAGGAGAAGAGATTTATTTCTCAAATAAAAAAGATGCTTAAAAGCAGTTCATGAATAAAGGAAGGTCACTAAAAAAATTTTATAACAATACAGAAAGATTTGTTAAAAAAATAACTTGAAGTTTAAAACTACATTTAAGATCAGTAAAGAAAAAAAATTAGAAAAGAAATATTTCTCTTCGAGCGTATTTTGAATCGTAATGATTAAGATGAATGTGCATTTTCTTATGAACTTTTGAATGACTATTAATTTTCTTTGTAACTCAACAAATATTTCGACGAATTTGTCAAAAAAAGAACACCTCTCTGTTGTTCACGATTTATTCTCAATTTTAATCGCGGACATTTGTCAATTAATTTATTTTCCATTTCAATTATAAATCCAATCAAATCGGAAATAACAAAAAAAAAAAAGAAAAAATGCCAAGACACAGAAAGTAATTAATTATATCATAAAATTCAAATTATATTCATATCTCAAAAGATGATTTAAATTATACCATTTAAACAAATTTTTTTCTATCCCAATGATTGATCTTTATTCAACGAAACTGAAAAGTAATTTTTCACCGAGAAGAATATATTAAAGCACTTCAAACGATTGTATAATCTGTAACTTTCTTTTTATCCTTCGATTCAAGATCATAATATGCAACTAATCATCTTGTGACCTTTGATAGGAAACTAATTAACTTCAAAAGTAATTACATAATGAATAGTCTAAACAAGGTGGAAGGGGAAATATTTTTATTTTCAATTCTCTATTAATATTCTCTATTAATTTATATAAATTATTTTTTCACACATTTATTAAAAATCAATTTCTGTAATTTCGTTATCAGTAGTAAAAGTCCGTTTTAGTCAGACGTAATTTTTCATTTTTGTCATTTTATTAGTAGTAAAAGTCTGTTAGAGCCAGACGTAATTTTTAATTTATTTTATTTTTTATCAGTAGTAAAAGTCAGTTTCAGTCAGACGTACTTTTTAAATCCTGTAATTTCATTAACAGTAGTAAAAGTCAATTTCAGTCAGACTTACTTTTAAATTCCTGAAAATTTACTGTCAGTAGTAAAAGACTGTTATAGCCAGACGTAGTTTTAAATTTCTTTAATTTTGTTATCAGTAGTAAAAGTCAGTTCCAGTCAGACATACTTTTAAATTCCTGGCAATTTTCTGTCAGTAGTGAAAGGCAATTTTAGTCAGACGTACATTTACTTGCCTGTCATTTTACTGTCAGTAGTTGAAAAAAAGTTTCAGCCAGGTAAATATTTTCCGAATTGTCAATTTTGTCTACCTAAGTAGTAAAATTATATTTCAGTCAGACAATAACTCAAATAATTCTAATAGAAAATAATGAAATAAAATAATTCAAAAAACGTTTTTCTTGTTAAATATTTCTAATATAGAAAAAAAGTCACACGAAATAAAAATACAGCGCACGTAAAAAAAGAAAAATGCCGAATGAATCACATTTCATGTTTTGTGTTGATATTTTGACAACAATGAGCGCACAATATTACATGAATAGAATAAATATACATAGAGAATTGCCTACACGTTAGTGATGTGGGAAGTTTTGAATCTTTATGGTACATATTCATGTAAAAAAGAAAAAGAAGGATGAGGATGCACAGCACGAATATTAAATAGTTTTCGTTTTGTATAATGCAGGTGGACACGCGTTAATATTCAAAGCTTACGAGAGGTGCGCCATTGAAAATGAAAGCCACAAAGTGAGTGTGTATGTGTATAGAGAAAGAGAGAGAGAGAGAGAAGGTTAAAGCGCGAAAGAAAGAGAATGAAAGAAAGGAAGAGGGATAAGAAGAACGAGATTTATGATTAACGAAGTTCGGCGCCAAGATTGGAAAATTCATCGATGAAGGGCCGCTTGATTTATGCATCCTTTCCGAACGAGAATTTATCAAGTTTCAAATTTTAAATATGTGATCCTTCCGCATTGCACATATTATAGAGTCAACAAATTGGGACACGTACGAAATTATTTTTATCGATTAATATCGAAGGTATTATATATTTAACTCTTTGTCTGCTTTACAATACATTATTGTTATTTTTTTTCTTTTGTTACTCGTTTCTTATACACAAAGGAAACATCTTTATCGTTATATGTCAATACTGTCATGCTGAGTGTTCATAATATTTCAACTTTCTTTTTCTTATGAGAATCATTTTTTATCCAGTAACAAGATAAATATCTTAACGTCAACAAATGCACAAATATTATAAATATAAATGAAAAAATAGCTAGAAATGGAATAAACGAAAAATCGTGAAAAAATTGCTCATAATTTTGCAGAATTCAGTCGGAAACTGACTGACAAACGGGACCAAGCATCAAAAATGAAAAATTGCGTCTGACTAAAACTGATTCGAAAAATGAAGATTAGGAATAAAATGAAGAGAAAGAGAATGGTATGCATTTGAGGATTGAAATATTAACGAGAAGTATGTAAATATGTGGGTTCGTGCATCGCCATTCATGCGGATAAGCGAGGCATTGAAATACCTACTTCCATATTGCTTATCGCAACATTCTGGTAACGCGAACGGTGTAAAAAGTGTAGACAACAATAAAAGCAAACTTGATGTACGATACGAAGCGGTTGCGTAGTATTACATGAACCGGAAGTGTTCGCTATCTTGGGTTCGCTGCCCTTTCCCGCGTGTTGATAAAAAAGCGATGATTCGCATTGCGAGTGCATCTTTTCCCTTCCTCGTTCTATAACCCCTTTTCCTATATATACTTCTTGATGGGGGTGACCCTTTCACACACATATATATACACCTCTTCTCTTCATCTCGCGTTTTATTTTCCTTCCGTCTCGTCTATGAAATTGACTGCGATTTTTAATTAAATTCTAAGCGGCAGCTCATTAATTCCTAATTAGCGGCAGTCTCACTTTAACAAGTCGCACTTGCATTCACTTTGTCTCTGTCTCTCTCTCTATATATAGGGATGACTTCCGACAAATTTCATTTCATAAAACATTAATGTACAAAAAAAAAAATTAATTAAAAATAAAAAAACTAGACTTTGAAAAATTATAATTGTCATCATACGTCAGTAAAATATAAATCTCTTTGATTGATGAAGGAAAGTTGCGTTTTAATTATAAATAAAACAAAATTCAATTTTGATTGGCAAAAAAGAAAGAAATGTCAGGTATTTCATTTGTTTTGCGTGAGAAAAATATTTTCACATCTATTATATATATGTTTCACTTCGTCCCGTAATAATAATTAAAGGGCATTAAGACGTCATGCAGTTACTTTCCTGGAAAGCTTTAATTTAATGAAGACAAACGACCAAGTTGAACCAAGTCCGTTTACAGCAAAAATAGTATAATTTTACAAAAATGTAATTGATACGCCAGTAATTTCAGTGCAAGTAGAAATAATACAAGAACAATCCCAGTTGCTCTCCCATGAAGAGAAATACATGTTTTGGATTTCAATTAATATCGAAGAAAACGTGTTGAAAAGTTTAATAAATAAATAAATAAAATGACTAACCTTCTTGGAAAAATGATACAGATATTAGTTCCACATTACCTATCCATATAAGACATTAACTAGAGGCTATATTGAAAAATGGAAAGCCGGATTTCTCCTCTAGGATTTCTCCTCTAGAGATGACAAATGTGTCAGTTTTCAAAGATCTATATTATTTCTCTTTTATATCAATAAAATACACATATCATGACTATGACAAGTATTTTACTATTAATTTTTACACATTTTTCAATTCTGATTTTTAACGAAAAAAATATAATTAAATTAATTAATAATATATTACATTCTTGAAAAAAAATTATAATACATTCTCATGTAATGAAAATGTAATAATATTTCAACCATGAAATTAAAATATTTATATTTCTTTATATTTTGAAATTAATTCTTATTCTTGTCACACGAACAGATTTAAATAATAGGTATTAATTAGCCAATTGATGTCAAAATTGTAAACATTTATAAATTTATTTTAAGTAGTAAACTATCGGTTAAGTCAGACATTGCAATTTTTTATGTTTCTTTTCAGTAGTAAAAGACAGTCATAGTCAGACGAGGTGGAAAATTCTTGTAATTTTTCTATCAGTAGTAAAATTCAATTCTAGTCAGACGTAGCTTTAAATTCCTGCGATTTTAATATCAGTAGTAAAGCCCAGTTTTGGTCAGACGTAGATTTAAATTCATGGAATTTTAATATAAGTAGTAAAAGTCAGTTTCAGTCAAACGTAGACTTAATTTTCTTGTAATTTTACTATTAGTAGTAAAGGTCAGTTTTAGTCAGACTTCACTTTAAATTCTTGTGATTTTAATATCAGTAGTAAGGACCAGTTTTAGTCAGACGTACTTTTCAATTCCAGTGATTTTACTACGAATAGTCAAAGTCAGTTTACGTCAGACTACAAAATGCAAATTTTCTACTAGTGGTAAAAGTTTGGTTCAGTCAGACACTATACATTTGTAATATCTTCGAGTCGATCTTCTGCGATCCACTTTTCTCGCTTCTTTAATCTCACAAAATACACTGAACTATAAAAAAGATGATTGTACACGCCATTTGATTCGAAATTGGCGTTATATATTTTCAATATAATATGAACTATACAGTTACATTGGGTCAGCGAAATGATGCATCAGATTGTTCAGTTATTCTCAAAATATCTCGGTTATATCGAGATTCAATTCCTCTGCCTTCTTATACTTATTTTGTATTGGGGACAAACTTGTATTTGCGATAACCATATGTCATCTCATATACTGTCACACTTCAAATTTTTAATACCAAGGAAAGAATTCTTTTTCTTAAATTAAAAGAAGCTTATATAGGGAAACGGTAAACATAAAAAAAATGTCCGTTAAACACGCATCTTAATCATGTACAAGTTCATTAAAGAATTAATTTGCGTTTAGAATCTGTTAACGGGAGTATACGTGAGCATTTGAGAGACGTATTGCTAATGTTTTTTTCTCTATTTCTCTCTCTCTCTCTCTCGTGCAAAGATCCATCACGTTTCAGAATATCCATTACATGCATATAGAGAGATTTTAATTAACTCGTTTCATTACATTCTGAACTTGTAATTTCTATGACTTTAATTACAGTTCAGCTAAAAGAACAAAGCATTCGATTAATCATCGACTAGCAAATTGCGATCTCTTTCTAATCAGCTTAGAAATTAAAAAAAAAATAAATGTAGAAAGATAATTTTCCTAACTATATGGGACATAAATTAACTGAACAAACTGAAACAGAAAAAAAAATTCAGACTTAATATCCCTATTTTATTTTGAATTTAAACAATCATCTATAGGATTTCCATATAGTTGAAAAAATTGTTTAGAAAAAAAATTAAGTTTTCTCTACAAGTTAAAATAAAAATGATGAATAATTCATGAAAGAATTTTTATAAGAATTCGAATTAGTTGGAAAGGAAAAATATTTGTATATATTCTATTATAATGATACACGACGCGTCTTATTGTCCATTTTTGCTTTTGCCAATTATCATTCAAGATTAGACTTGTGGAATTTTTCTTAAGCTATTATAAGGATGACACGCAAGACAGTTACGATCACGCGACACGGGATTCTCATTATTATTTTTTTTTTATGCTTCACTGTATATAAAAAGCAAATAAAAAATAAGTGTCTGCACGCTCCGTTTATTTTATCTCTTTCACTTATTTTTTGATAAATATCGACAGTTCAGATCCACTGACTCAGAAATTGGAAACCTCATTTCTTTTTTCACGGTCCCCCCTAAAGATTTAGAAAATTGCACCTATTTGGTTGTGTTTCTTTTTTTTTTTGTTTGTTGTCAAGTTTCTATTTGTTTCTTTTGTACATGTTTCGTGTGAAACATAATTATATTTCTAAAAAGCAATAACCTACATCTTTTTATTGCGAGAAATTTTTATATGACATGAATCTTTTATAACAAAATAAGAAATATTCAAACAGTTAGAACTTTCATTTTTTATTATTTAATGATTGGAGGATCTAAATAAATAATCGTAAATCACTATTGAAAAATTGAAAGTGATGAAACGAGATTGCGTTATTCGGTTTAATTTATGGAGAAAATCGATTTTCCAAGCTTTCGTTTAAATATTCGAATTTGAAGAATGTTTATATATTCTTTTATGAATATTTTTTACGGATTGAATCATATGAAATCTGAGTTGAATATGAGTGTACATAAATGAAAAATTATTGATTTGACAAACCTTGGAAATGCAAGTCTGAGGTCCGCCCTGAGTTTGTTGAGAAGCTCACTAACGGAAGTAAATTGCCTGAGAGTCATCTCACCACTTCCGGAAGCATAACCGGAACTAGAACTTGTCGTTGAGGGCAAAGTTCCATGAGAATCCTGAGTCGATCCCAGAGGACGTCTCCCCCACCTTCTCAGTGCTATGGCATAATCTTCAGCATTGTAGGTAGGAGGCCGCAAACGTTCCTATCGCAAATCAAGTAAATCTCATTTACATAAAGTGCATTTACGCATATCTTTTAGATTTTATCTTTTATCTTTCATTTAAAGAACTAAACAGGAAATACTTTATTTTATTTTTTTAATCAACTGCCATCTCCCTCGCTCTGGTCATTAATTTGGTCCTTGTGACAAAAAACAGTATATTTATTCTATAACATGGACAATTATAAAAACAATGTCATTCTTTAAACTTCCATCAAAAAAATGTACATTAAAAATAAACATTTTACACAGAAAAAAAATTATTTAACTTATAGATAATATTGGTTCAAATATAAATTCACAATGATATTAGTGCGAAAAATAGTTTAAAAAAATGAATAAACAATTTCCATTCGAAATGTCATAAATGTTATGAGAAAAGAAAAATAGACAGTGAAATGACGCCTTTCTCAAAGTACGAATATGTTGTGGCTTCAATTTTTCAAAGTAAATTGATTTCTATCTCCTTTGGACAGCAAACCTTTCAGTAGTTCCACAATTGTTCAAGTAGTAAAAGCGATAATAACTATAATTTCATCGAGTTAAGATCAGAAAGGGTCATGAAATTAGTTGCACACTATGTGTATTTCATAGTTCGAGTGGCTATAATTTAAAGCCTAATCCTGTGGTTTTGTTCGAGAAGGCATACAAGCAGGCTTATCAAATCAGTGTATCAAATGACCTATAATAACGACCATTATCATCGAAATTGCCCAGTCATAAGTGAAAAAAAAATTACACCACTAATAAAAAAAACTCATGTTTCATTATTATATTATACACACAAGAAAAAATACATTCTATCCTTATTTTTCACCAACAATATATAAAAATAATACGTAAACTTTTCAAGAATATCGTAAACAATTTTTAATTTCAAAAAAGGAAATCTTTGATAAAGCGAAAAATTTAGATGATTTTAATTGAATTAATAAATTAAATTATTAAATTTTCAAAAATGGTTAGAAATAAATAAAAAAAATAACACGGAATTGTTATTTTAACATAATAATTAAAAATATAATTTTATTTATTTAAAAAATTTCTTTTCTAAAGAATGTATTTTCATTTGTCCATGAATATTACATTGTTGCATAAAATTATTTTCGAAATATTATACTCGCACCCCAAAGAAAACATGATTATATTTCTCGCGATAAAAAAGGAAAAAAAAACTCCTCCTGAAGGAATTCATTCTTACATTTATATTGAAAACCGCATTTAAAAAGTGTTGTGGTTTTGTGATTTTCTTTTAGATGCACGACACAATTTTTAAATTCCACTTTTTAATTTATTTTCTATGCAAAATTCCAAGAATGATGTATTTTCTCAGACTCAAAAAAGCAAAATGAAAAAAAAATTGTTTAACGGTGGGATGCACTTTTCAAACATAGAACACATATTTTCCATATTTATTCCAATTATTTATGGATGTAAATATTCTTCTCTTTATAGAAATAAAACAAAAATTCCGATTACGGTGCATGTATATTTTCCACGTATTATATAGATAAAAATGTCAAATATGTTAAAAGAAACGTTAAAACGACTCAACAAGTGCGAAGCAATTATTTTTGATGTAAAAAAATATATAAGTTTAAACGAATATCCTTGAAAGTGGAGGAAATATGAACAACGTTCTTTGTTGGGGATTTAGATTTGAACGAGCATTACTGAATAACCTTGTACACTTTTTTTTATACGTTCATCAAAAATTGTATACATATGAACGCACATTTAATAAACAAGATTCCATACATGGAAATAAATAAATAATTGACCGAAATTAAAAATATTTAAAAAATATACTTGTAAATAAAAAGGTAATTCATAATAAATGGAAATAATAATAATTGTAATAATAATAATAATAATAATAATAAATAAATATTCAAGAAAAAAATTTATTATTATTATTATTTGTTAATTGTTGAAACCTATTTTGACTCTCATTGTTGTTTTATTTAAATTTATTTATCGGGAAACCTTCTCCGTATAGTAAATTATATAATTCACGTCTAGTTTCTCATGTGAGTTTATAAAGTGAAAATGTTCTATTCTAATTAACGTGGTTACTAGTTCATAGATCCTGACCATCATACTAACCATTTTTATTTTTCCACTTGCATTTCATTTTATGAAGAAAATTGTGTCAGAAGATAATTATAACATCACATGTTTTCTCTGTTAGTAAAAGGACTAATAAAAGTGTTTCAATTCCGCATAGATTTTTATTCTTGGAAATTCTAAAGAAAGTGTATCAAAAGCAACGCGCGCGACTTTTAATTCCAAAACAAGAGATTTCAATGCCGGGTAAAGACGAACGCATTCCTGAAAGTATCTGTGAGAATTATATGTATGAAAATAATAAAATAAATTTTAATTAAACATTTAATTATAAATTTAATTTCTATTATTTTAATACATATTGAATTTTTTTCGTTTTTTAATTTTGTTTTCTTTTGTGAAAAAGATTCCGTTAATTTCTTTATCTTGCATAGAGAACAGTAAATTAGTAAATGGCTTCAATCGCAAACGATGTGTGTTGCCACACATAGAACGGAAGTTTGCAAGCGATAGTTTGCGATCGACACGGTAAACGGGTTTAATTATTCTTTCGTTTAACGGACCTGCTCTCCGACCCTGACCATTCTTTATCAGAGAGAATATACAGTATACGTGACTTCCGCTGATACAGTTCCTTTTGTTGATTGTCAACCATGAGGCAAGATATTCCAATTCTCACACTGTTTAGTAATAAAATAGGAAAAAAAAAGAAAAAAAAATACAATGGAACTCGTCAATCTTACGACAATGATGTGTCGAAAAATTAGAATATCTTTCGCCTTGAGAAAAATATTTAGAAATAAAAAAAAATGAGAATTATTTTTTGTGTGGATAAAAGCAGCAATATTTACCTTCTCCGATTGCAGACCCCTGGGTTTGACGACAAGCAGCTCCTCCTCGGCATTTGGAGCCATGTCCGACTCGCTGTAAAAAAAAGAAAGAAAAAGATGATTAGCACTTTATTTGAAACCTTCCTTATTGCAACAACGAACGTTAACGGTCAAATGATTAATTAAAATACTTTTCACTTGACGTCCATTAAAGAGATTTGTAAAAGATCTATAAAGCAGTCACGTCCTATTGGACACAAAGGGACTCGAATGCCAGCCTTTCGTATCTCGTGGGTTTATAACGAAGCCCAGGGAATCCCCTTCGTGGAATCTTTAAACGGTACATTCCCAACTCCTTCGTTTTCCGCCATTTAAGAACAGAAACGAATTGTCAACTAATATAATGCTAAAAAATGTATCCACTTTATTTCTTTAAATAAAACAGCATAATTATTATTTATTCTAAATAGATCCATTTTTTAAAATGATATGTTCCACCCCACAGCATCCAATATTGCAGCAATATTTCCGACGTTTATACAGTATTCCTGCAACATTAGAATATTGAGAAAAGGTTTGAAATATTGCTCTAAGAATTATAATATATTTAATTATTACGTATTTTTTTCAATTATAGAATAAAAAAAAGTTGCTTAAATTAAAAAAATTAATTTCTTCAGAATAAATTTTTTTTTTTTGAATATTGAATTAAATAAAATTTCGACAGATATTTTCAAAAGTTATTGCAGAAGACTGCGCACGTTCTTAGCTAATTGATATACACACCATAGGGAACCAAATGCGCAATGGTCCCATAGTTCTCATAGTAAATTCGAGAAAGAATGGCCTCATAAAGAATAAAGGCGCTTCATATGACTTTATCGACTTTAAAGATCGGTTTCTTCAAATAAAACACATTTGTACGTTACATTAATATCCACATGGGTAAAAAGAAAACTTTATTTAAAAATCACTGTTTTAAATTAGTTCAACAATTAATTTTTCAAAACTCAAACCAGAAAAATGTTGGAAATCGATTGTCTGCTAATTAGCATCTGGAGCTGCTGGCCTCTAATTCTGTCTTAAAATTTTCTATAGACTTGGCAATCGCAGAATAACATTTCCTGAACATATTTAAACTACAAAAATCATTGTTGACCATTAAATAATTTTTTAAGACTTGCTAGAACTAAAAATATAGTGGAAATTGATTGTCTGCTAATTATCGGCTGGAGATGCTGGCCTCTAATTCTGTCTTAAAATTTTCTATAGACTTGGCAATCGCAGAATAACATTTCCTAAACATATTTTAACTATAAAAATCATTGTTTATCAACAAATAATTTTTTTCGTTAGAATATGTTGCATGCGTCGACATTGGTATTATATAGCATAGAATATAATTTCTTGATGCTTAAAAAATGAAATACCCAGTGAAATAAAATTCAAGTCAGTCATATATTTTTCACGGGAAGTCTTTAGATATCTTAGTACACAGAGTAATAAATCATTTCGCAAAATGCAAATTTACGACATGAGCAATTGTCATTTTGATATTCCAGAAATATTCCCTTCGTTTCCGAGTGTTTATGTAATATTTTTTCCACAATAAGAGACAGTTACAAGTTAGGTATTTAAGCGAATACCGTTAAGTTTAATGTTCCAACAAATATGTGACAAGCAGGTTTTCTGTCACTTTAAAAAAAGTTAACTTGACGTGGTAAGCCTTCCACATTCATGAAATGCTTACTATAAACACAGGGACCTTCAACTTCGCTGATAATAATTCAATCATCCCCTTCGCTTTTTGCGACACTTTTTTTCACATAATTTTTGATTATCGAAATCATTTCCTATTTCATTTGAATTTGTCTTCTCTTTTATACTAAAATTTCTCAGTGCAATTTCTCATTGCACGTTCTCAATGAAAAATAGCATTTAAATAATTATTAAAAAAGAGTGCTAATAAATATATCTAGAAAAGTAAATTATTAGATACATATTATCGGATCATGACGAGTTCCATCGTGATGAAATTTGCAGTACTCGATTCGTTCTGTACGACTTCTTGGTATATACTTAATTCAATTCTTCGTGGTCTCTCTGTTAAAAAACGAGTTTGCGAAAGCCTCCCATATGTATATGTTTACATCCGATTTGCGATAAAAAAAGGGGGGAAAAAATTACACGAAGGTAATGTCGAATCATTAGTATCGGAATCTAAAGATTAGACTTGCCCCACTAGTATATAAGCAAAATTGCCGTCTTATTCTCGCAGGTCTTTTATGGAGTTGAATGCTCCCGAAGATGCAGGAAGTCGCCCGATAAGTAGACGAATCGAGGATCGTTCCCTAAGGCAAGCGAGCCTCTCGTTCTCAGTTCAATCTAGATCGATCGTTTCTCTTACTCTTTTCAAGTGTCCAACGAGAAATGCACGATTGCGGAAAATACACATTTTTAACCCCGCATCTACCAAAAAAAGTTCATTCAACCATTGTTTATTCAATAAAAAAAGAATCTGCCTGGTGTATTTTTTTCTCGAACATGCGGCAAAAAAAAAGGGTGAAAGGCTTTAAAAAACAATGTTTTAAGAGCACACACCGCTCGTTCGCATATATTGCTTATTAGCACCATAAAGTAAAGCGATAGTTCAAGGTAAATTACAGAGTTTATACCAGACAACGGACACAAGGTTATGGAGGCACACGGCATCAGTAATTACCGCCTCTATATATACGAGTCGGTGAATTTCTATAAATTTTACACGTTTATATACGTTAATATGCATATACCGCTGGTTATATGATAATCGGTCTATTCTTTCCGCGTAAAGTATATTGCCTTTGTACAACAAAACGACTTTTAACGGTTGCAACTCTTTAAAATTCTAACAAAACGCTTCATCCATAAAGTTGCAATAGCTGCTGCATACGCTCCTCTTTTATTATATTATTTTCCTCCGTTTACATTTGACGCACTGCTGATTTTTTCTTTCCTTTTCACTTTAAATCATTTTCCATATGGCCAAAATATATATGAATATACTTTAATTAAACGTGCATTTAATTATTCATCTCTCATTTTAATAAGTAATTTTAATCATTTTTATGCCGTTTTAATTACATGAATTTTCAATTTGCAGTTAGGAAAATTTTTTACAATTTAGAATAACAGTTTCTGTGAAATGAATAAATTTTTTTTGGTATTTTAATACAGTTGGAAAAAAATTGTATATTTTAATTAGAATACAGAGAAAATTTTTTCTTTGGGAAAATATTTCAATATTTTGCTAGAATTGTAATTAATAATATAGTAGTTAGTAAATAATTATTTTTGATTCTGTTTGAATTTTTATCACGTCCCTAATTTTTTTCTTTGTTCAAAATCTTTTCAATTTGTAATCATAATTAAGAGAAACGTTTTTCTTTTTAAAAGGTAAGAAGAAAAATAATAAATAGAAAACAATTCGTAACACTCTGAAAGGGGTATAAATAAAATAATAATCTTTAAATGCCGAAACTAGTTTTTTCACTTTCCTGGAAAAAATGGAGGAAATTGAGAAAATTCTTGTTTTAGCAAATAGAAATTAATACAAAGAAGCATAAAATACAGAGGAGGAGAAATAAGAGAGGCCTTTATACAATATATTATTTTATATGATGCACTTTTCTCAAATAGGAAATGGTGTCTGGCTTCTAAATAAGAAGATTTCTTTGCAAAGTCGATTGCAAGAGGGAATGAAACTGGTTTTTCAAAAATTTCAATTAGCACTTGATCTCGCATAGCAATGGGTAGTTCTTGTGTAGTTGCTGAGTAACTATGCAAGAACATCATCGCCAACAACAACACCTGCTGAGGGTCCAATAGTTTATATTGAACAACGGTGATACATACTCTCAAGAAAATATTATTAAAACAAGAAACTCAAACTGGAAACTGAAATCACTTTTATAATAGTACATTTTATTCGCAACTATATTATAAATACTTTCCATTACCATCTTACAAAAAAAACCAAATATCGAATGGGAAATGATGAGATAAAACTTAAATAATTGTATACAATATTACATATATATTTTATAAAGTGGAAAACAAAATTCAAGCAATTGGAATGTTAACGATCTTATTTAAAACCAAGAACGCATCACTTTGCACGACCAATTAAAATACACTGTCAAATTTTATTGAATCTTGATTCAATTTTCAAGCATTTTTGAAAAAAAGAATCACACACAAAACTGGATCGATTTCATTAAAACAAATTAAAATATTCGTCCTTGTGGAGATTACTTTTCAAAGAAAACAAAAATATAAATGAGGGAAAAAGTGAAAAGATTAGTTGATAACTCCTTCTTTCGTTGAGAGAGGGGAAAAAAAAAGATTAAATTCATTCCAGTAGCTTGTGAATGGAATGTGATTCAGCTGATAAGAAACTTATATTGGAATATTTTTGAAATTTTCGAAATTTTCTTAATTCATTATTTTTATCTTTATTTCTCAATGGTATATATTCATTGCAATAATTCTCGAGAACTTGTATACTATTGGTTTAAAAAATTCTTTTATTGAGAATTGCTTTTACGATTTTTATACAATATCTGTATGTTATTATTATTATTTTATTATATTAATGTCTGTGTAATACTTCCATTACTGATGATATACTAAAGTAGCGCAACATTTAATATTGCAGCGCAACATTCATATTGATTATATGCGCCTTTGGACAATTAGGAAAACTTGTGGCAATGTTGCCAAGGCAACGTCGGGGGTAATATTGAGCGATAACATTGGGGAAATTTTGAGTCAATATTGCCGCCAGATTGTCTAAATATTACTTCAATATTAACCTCCAATATTACCTCCACTTTGCGCAAATATTGCAGCAATGTTCCCTTATATTAAAATAATTAATACTGCTGCAGGATATTGTATTTTACATGTGAATAATAAATATATAATATAAATAATAAATAATGGAAATATAAATATAATAGAAATAATTAATTAATAAAAAATAATAAATATTCAAATTCAGAAATATTTATATCATTCATATATTTATAA
>JUFY01030879.1:6535-27572 GCA_001855655.1 Leptopilina clavipes | reverse complement strand
TATTTATAAATAATATGAATATTTTAAAATTTACAAAAGAATTTTTTTTCTGTTTAAACAGAGATAAAAATTTTCTACTGAAGTAGTTAAGGAGTGTAACGGTCGGCCCGCACGTTGACAAGTTGGACAGTAGATAAAGAAAGTATTAGTCAGCCGCTATTTGTCACTTTCGTTAACATCGCAAGTTTACCTTATTCGCAACAATTCTACGAACCCTCTAAATATTCTTTCCAAAAAATCAAATTTTTTTCTTTTAGTTCCTTTAATTAATTAATTTATTCTTTTATTTAAAACCTCAACGATTTACTCTAAAGTATAAATACGAATGCGACAATATTTTTAAAATCCAAAATGGCAGGTCCAAAATGGAGGATTTTCTAAAGATACCTCGTATTTGCTCGAAAAAGTATCGGAGTTTTTTGGAGTCTTTAATGAAGAATCTGATTTCTAAATCCCTTTTTTCGATTTTCTGTTCAACAAGCAAAAGTAAAAAATGGTGCAAAAGTAAAAAAGAAGAAGAAGAAGAAGAAGAAGAAGAAAATAATCGTGCAGTAAAGAATAAAACGGGACATTTTTCAAGTATAGATAATTGTTTTGTCAAATGAAGGAATTTTCTGGAAGTTGAAAGCGCGCATATAATCAGAAAATGAGGGGCAATTGAAGGTAGAGTTTTTCCACGGAAAAGGTGTCGATGTCCGCGACTTGACGCAAGAGTATTCCCGTTGTAGGTTGAAACTAGGTAGGTATGCATTTGGAAACATCATTCTCAAGTGCACCGGTATATATACGTGTGATTCTAAACACGCTTATTTATGTTTGCGGTCGGGCACACAGTGGACAGAAGGAAGGTAGCCGGGCGGGTACTTATATACCTACACTCGAGAGGACGACAGAAGAGGCATTGACCCAAGCTCTTGGTCACGCATACACATAAACATATATTTGTATTTTCCATACATATATATATCTACGCACTTTTAACTTTTATCCTCGCGTACATATAAAGCTACAAGTTTTACGCTCCAAACATAAACACACTGAGCTACGTGTGCGTTTCCTCTCTTCGTGAATGGATAATGCAAAAGTTGGATGAGGCGCCGAGCCATCATACACATAAAAGTACACGATTTTCTGTGAGGATACGCCGCGAGTATTACATAGGGACAGATTGCAGCTGAGACCTTCGTTGCGTGAAAAACATCATTTTTTTTTAGTTTTTAAACATTTTTTTCTCCCTTTTCAAAATGCACATGAATTCTAAGCACCTTTCGCATAAAAACCCCCTCAAGTACTTGAGAATGCACAGAGAGAAAATTCAAGGTTAAATCGATGCTCCGTAGATAAACATGTTTTAAGATATGTTAAACATATTCCCCGGCGAATATATTCTCACTTGGAAAAATTATTTTCTCCTTCAAATATTTTTAATTTTTACCAAGAAAAAAAGCACTTTTTTCTTCTTAAAATGATCTGTTAATTCAAAACAATTTTTTACTGTATTGTTTCCATATTTTTCGTCCCTAATATTCATGATAAATAAACTATGTCATATGTGTAATCAACTATGCATTTATTTAATTTCCTAAATATGAATTATCCGAAATAGGGATATTTCAACATTTTTTATTCAAATAAGTAAATTTAAATCCAGACTTTTGTTCAAAATTTCCTTCTTTAAATCTGTCTGATGATTTTTTAATTTAATTTTCTAAATAACTCATAAGGATGGAAAGAAATTACGCTAATTCAAACAGATTTCTCTCTATTTGTAGCATAGAAAGTTTAAATTCGACAGGAAGGAAATGTGTTTTATGAAATGATAAATATAAAATCATGTTTTAATTTTGTTATAGGTAGGAATTAAAAAAAAGGGGGGGGGGGAATTAAAGTGATTGAAGAATGAAAGAAAAGGTGTTATTCTATTTATATATTATTAATTCTTTGCTGTTACCACAAATTCTTATCCATAACTAACTGTTCAAAAAACCGTTACCATCGTAATAGTAATCAGTACCATATTTTTTCTCTATTTACAAGTATCTAAAACATGAATTTCAAATACTTCATTCTTTAATTTTTCTCTTACTTCAAATTCAAGGAATTCCAAAACAATATTTAAATCAGATAAATAATGAAAAAATAGAAAGTGGATTCAAAAATTATTTCCCGATTTAAATCCCTTTCTTTATCTAATTCACCATTATTGTCAACAATAATTTTTTTGCACACGCACGTTTTCTATTCCCACTTTCGTGATTCGTATTTTTTCCTTTTTTTAAAAAAGATCTCGCATTATAAGAAAAAGAAAAATAATAATGTGTAACAGTATCGACACGCGATTCACACGGGTTGGTGTTTTCTGATTCAATTGTTGATATTCATTGTGTTTATTCAGAGAGAAGAAATGTAGCTGAGAAAATACTCTTATCTAGACATTTATTGCAAATGTAATTTTATGGTTTGAATTTACCGGTTGATGAAGTAATTTAAGTGTTAATGGGAGGATTTCAATAATCACAGAGAAATATGAACGAAACAATGAAGAAAAAAAAATTCATCTCAACAATAGAGAAAGAATAAAATGTAAATCGTAAAAAAATTTCTACATTCTAATTCGGTCAAATGCAGATCAATATAGAAATTTTTTATCTAAAAATTTCGACATTATAGAAACTGGTTAAATAGAAATTCGATATTATTTCCAAATGGAAATTAGAACTATAAATGATTTTTAGGGAATATTTATGAATATTCTCGAGTTGGTGAGAGAGAGAGAGAGAGAAACAGAGGATAATGTGCAGAATAGTTGAAGCTAATGTCCGTTCATTGCATCTCAGTCGATGACCTTCGGGGAGAAGACGCTCGCGGAGTGACAAAACAGAATTACTGCAATGAGCACTGGATACACGTGACTCGGATGCTCATTGTACGATTCTGTTCCGTTATGAATCTCTAGTTATATAAACCGGGTCCTCTCGAGTCCCATCATCTCGAGAGAAGAGCACATAACAGTATCCATCTGAAACGCGCTGCACACGTGCGCAAAACACCTACATACAATAAAAACAAATGGAAAAAAAGTTGCCGATTCGACTTGATCGCTTCATGTCCTGACACTTGACTATTCTATAAACCAAGACAAATCGAACTCATCAACTTTAACAAGGGCAAGAGAGATAATCCCAAAGACGACCAAATAGAGAGAAGGAGAAATCAATTCAAATATATTGGTCAAGTCAAGAGTACCGCTACAAATGCTTTTTACAAATTCATTTCATTAAATTAATAAAAATCAAAAAAAAAATCTCATTTGTATTTGAAACGACCGCATAAAACGAAATTCATCCGATTAATTGAATTGCGAAAGTGTGTAACAATTTGTCAAGATTATTTGCAGTTTGAAAAATAAACAAATGATTATCTCTTTTCATTTCAATAAATGTTCCCGATTTTATGCATTTTCTAAGGGGGGGTTTAGAATGTATATGTGTACAATAACAGTAAAAGTAAGGTTCCTAATTTATTGTCCCATAAATGCAAGACAAAAAAGAAGCTATAAAATATCTCCGAGTAAAGCGATACTCCCTAGACAACATTTGATTTTATGAAAATGTTTTATTAATCCCTAATGCCTTCTGTAAACTGAGATAGCATTTCGAATTAATGTTATTTCAAGCGAATTAAAATTTTCAATAAAAACATTATGCAACATTCTTTTCAGTAACAATACAAGCGATCTGAATCAGTCAAAGCTAATTTTAATTAAATGAAATAAGTCTAATTCATTTAATGAACGAATCACCAACGCTGTTGAATTAGTCAAAAGTGATTAATTCACTCCTAGAGAGTATTAATTATCCGACCCATTAAAACTGCGGCATTAAAGTTATAAATTTTTGTAAAACTAAATACGACAAGAGATTCGCGTAAAATAACAATAATAATTACTCTTCGAAGTGTGTAACGGTTTGCAAGAAGCATTGAACCATAATAATTAGTATATAGCACATATTAAAGAAACATGACAGTAAGAAGATCAAGGCTGTGATTGCGAAGCGAGAAAAGGTACGCGCGTGAGAATGAATTAATGACGATCGTTATAGGTAAAACCCCCTTCTAACTTTGTCCGCATGAATGAGGTCAATCGTCACTTTATATATATAATTTGTTTTTATTAATTTTTCTTCCCATCTTTATTACATTTTAAAATGTACCACTTCCTTTACAGAGGAACATCCGCTGAAAAATTGTTTATATTTCGGCCTTGAGCTATAGAAAGTGCATCCTCCACATTATACGTATAATACAATATAATACACTCATCCCTCTTGCAATGTAAAGTGATTTTTCTAAACGGATCGTAAATTTTATGCGCCAATTTCAAACGGTTCGAGTGGATCGCTTTCGTAAACGATGTTCACACTCGATTGAATTGATAGTATTCATTTAGTTTAATTGAGTATTTTAGTAAACCACACCTTTTCTTAATGCTTTAAAGGGTTATACGCGTATAAATGGAGTGTAGGAAACGTCTTCATTTACATCAGAGGCGGAAAGCAACGTTTAGAGAGGTTCTCCAGACTATTTTCTTTTTAAATAATCAAATTTTCTTTTATAAATTTCAGAAAATGTTATTTTTTTGTTTTGCATTAATTGTGGTAAAAAATCAAATTATTTGGGTGCAAATTTCGAAAATTCAAAGTTGAATTTTGCTGTACATTAATAATAAAATAGTAAGAAACTAGATTGTCTGACAGAAATTGACTCATACTACTGATGCTAAATAAATAAACATTTGGGATAATTTTTGTCTGACTAAACTGACTTTTACTACTTAAATAAACTTTTTAAAGAATTCAGAAAAGTTTTGTCTGACTAAAGCTAACAAAAATACAAGAATTTGAAAACATTTTGTCTGACTAAAAATTTATTTTACTACTTGCATAATATTTACTAGCATTTAGAAAAGCCTTGTCTGACTAAATCTGACTTTTACTACTGATACTAAAATAAAGAAATTCAGAAAAGCTCTGTCTGACTAAAATTGACTTTCACTACTGATAAAAAATAAAAAATTAGAAAAACCCTGTCTAACAACAACTGACTTTTACTACTGATACTAAAATGAAAAAATTAGAAAAACCCTGTCTGACTATAACTGATTTTTACTACTTATATTAAAATAAAGAAATTCAGAAAAGCTCTGTCTGACTATAATTGACTTTTACTACTGATACTAAAATAAAATAATTAGAAAAGCTCTGTCTGACTAAAATTGTTTTTTACTACTTGTATAATATTAACAAGAATTTAGAACAACTCAGTCTGACTAAAATTGACCTTTTCTACTTTCATAAAATTTACAATATTTCAGCAAAATTTTGTCTGACTAAAATTGTCTTTTTCCACTATTAAAAGATTTACAAGAATTCGTAGAAGCTATTTCTGGCTGCTATTTACTTTCACTGCTATTAAAAAAATTTTCCGTCTGGCTAAAACTTACTTTTACTACTGACAACAAAATTACAAGAACCTAGAAATCTGACAAGTGAAACTCACTTTTCTCATTCTCTAATTAGAAATCCAGTTGTTTAAACAATTACAATTGTTTTAGGCTTTTCGAAAATTTTCTCATTTACCAAAATATTAATAAGTAAATGTTTTTCAAGTGCAAACGAAAAAAGCTAATTCCAGCACTAAATTATATTTTGAGAAAAGAGGTTTTTGTGGTTGCTTGCTGAAGAATTATATTGATCGTTAAAATTTAGTCTCTTGTGGTCTTGGTTTATTGCACGCATGTTCTTTGGGCTTTTTTTTCCTAAAGGCAAGACTGCCAACCAACACTAATATTATGATACAGAATATTGGACTTTAATTTTTTTTTTATTTTTAAACTTTTGTTCAAAGCAAAGGTGCTAAAAAATATTTCCACCATAAGCATAAAAATTATTACGATTCAAAAACAAATGTTTTATAAATTTTATAATAATTTTTTGAATCAATAATTTTAATGGCTTTGCATAAATAATAATTTTCATCTTTTCACGACAAAAATTTATTAACTTGAGTAGAATATTTTTCAACGAATTTATATGTACGATTTTGTGAATAATTATAAGACATTGTTTTAGAGTCTTAGAAAATGACTGTCGTGCATCATAATTATGCATAATATGCATAATATTATTATTACTATGCATATTCTTCTCCAGAGAGAAATGTTTCTGTCACGACGTAAAATTATGAAATTCGTCGTAAAATTACACGCGGTAATTAATAATTCAGAAAGAATAGAGGAGAGACGATGGTGCACGCATAAAAGGGAAAACATGTTTATAAATTAATGAGAGTAACTATAAATTACAGTGATTGAAATTTTCCTTTCTTGTATGAGAATTCTCACACTGTTTCCCACTTTTGCATTAGAGATCCTATCCCGATATTATTTTATCTTACGTAACAACACAGATGTACCAATGAGAAATACCATTAATTAACAAATGATAAAGCAAAATTACAAAAACACGATTAAATTTCAATTCAACAAATGCTACGCATTAGAAATCGGGAATCAAAATCTATATGCAATATGAGAATTTGATAGAAATGTATCACTGAAGTTCACGATACTGTTAAACCGTTATTTATCTCTATGAGACTTCACTATTTGGAGAAGTAATGCTTAATCCTGGGATACGATCTGATTTATGGAGACTGCGTGGAATTTGTAGACCGCGATCCATACGATTCATAACGGCGATCGTAATTCTAACAGAATGTCACTGCAGGAGACCTGGTCACGGTCTCCACTATATATAACAGTGTGAAATCAATGACAGCCAATAAACCGTTACAGAGCGCTTAATTTGCAATCGCGAGTTGCAAAAGAGACGTTCGCGAAAAATACATTTCTAAAATTAGCCTAACTTCTAATAACTTTTCATTCCTCGCAGTTTTATTCCATTTTATTTCTATTATTCGGTTCGAAAATTAAACAATTTTTTCAAAAAATAAAAAATTCTAAGGATTAATTAAATTAATAAGAAAAGCAATTATGCTGTTTGGATTTTTATTCCTTTGAGCATTTCGCAAAACTTTTTCTCCAGACAAAACAATCGGGTTTTTTATTTTTATATTGTTCCCATGTCAATTTGTTCATGAAAAAGCATGTAATCCTTATTGATTGTCTTGTAAGCCGCCTTCTTTTCATTAGTTTCTTTTCTCTAGTCACGAAATGAGTTTGTAGTTTCAAAGAATCCGATTGACTTTGCGAACTGTAAATTGTGATAGGAATCGATAATAATACTGTTACTTCAATATTCATCTTTCAAAATGGTATTTGAATACATTATTTAAACATATAATATTATACTGACGGTAAAAATATTGTGCAAAAACCTGCCTTACACTTGAACTTAAACTCTGATATAAGAATATAAATGAAAGATATTGTTGCACAAGAGAAAATTTGCATAATTTCTATATGGAAATAATCTATACTAGTATCAATTATTTTCTCATATTATTAACGCTATCGAAGTCGGGAAAAAAAATCAAATAATCACTATCGATATAAAATAATTATACAATTGAATACATTTAATACAAGTAAATATTTGCTAATTGCCGACAGTAACAGATCTACAGTGCAAGTTTCAAATTAGTAATTTAACTATATTCAACTGGAGAATGATTTCTTTTTTCATTCGTCAGAACAAAGTTGAAGATGCGATAAACGCGAAACCGATAAGCGCGCCGAGTCTTATTACTCCATATATGTATGGATACATAAGTTACGGAACGAGAGCGATTCATTAGGAGAAGTTTTTCCTCATCGACGTAAGAGAAAAAAAAATGGACGAAGAAAATGATTTAACGCGAGCGTGATGAGTAATCATCTAGGATCGTAATAAATAATTTAGTCAGGATGTTGTTCAGGTAGCAAAATCGTGAAATTAACCGCCGCTATATAAGATCTCGTTCTTCCGTGCACATATATATATATATGTATATAGTTGGAGGATCGCTTATAGGATGAGAACAAGCCCTAGGGGCACAAGGAATGCAGGTATATTTGTGTGCAACAAGCATGGAATGCAGGAATAGCATGGAAGCCACAGTCGCAGAATTCGCCTTAGATCAAGAATTCTGGTCTCGTCGTATGTTTCGCCTGTTTTCCATGCGATGTGCATTATTACACGAGTGTTTACACCCACGTTCGCTTCACGGACCGCGAAGGTGGTCCACGAGATTTATCGATCCCGAGACGGTACATCGAGCCAACCTCGGGGGCTTTTAATATTCCGGACCACCTTCGGTCTCATTGTGTCTCCGCGAAGGCTTCTTCGGAAGGTATACATACATTATATATGCTTGGAAATTATTATTTTGTCTCGAGCGAGAAAATTTTCAATTATATCCCAAAAGAAAAATTTTTTAATAACATCCGAAACAATTTTACCGCGTAATTAAGAAAATTTACCACGATAAAATTCATAACTTGTTCCTATTATCTTTTGGATGACTGTATTTTTTTTTATCAATCAGCAAATAATAAATGTAAAAGCCTTCTTCAGTAGCCTTCATCCTCTAATTATTTACTGACGGTGCTTAAATGTCTTTTCGATTCGCAAGCAATTATATTGATCGAAATGGAAAGTGTACATAATCACTGAATCGAAGATGAAAAAATTTCTCTTCATTTGAATAGAACAAAAATAAAATTCTTCTTTTTTATTTGGTAAACAGTTTCCTAGCGAGACATTTTAATTTTCGATTCATTTCATCCTCATTATAAAGAAAATAAAAAATTTGCATTCTAAAAAGAAATCATTCAAGATTTTTATGAGCTACAGAAATAAATAAATTTATCTCTGTCGTAATTTTCTTTTTAAGAAAATGTAAAATTATTTTCCGATCGAAAATTTTTTTTGCCAAATAAAAAACTGTTTAGTCGTAAATCTGAATAGAATACAATAGGTTTATCGATTGCATAATGTCATAAAAGGATGTACCTATGTATTTAGCACTGAACGGTACAATGTAATAATTATACAGATATTACAATGTTCAAATAAGTTTATGTATGTAATATTGTGGGCGGTCCATTGGAGATTAGAAACTCATTAAACCATCTTGTTGGAAATATTGATAAAATGCCACGTGCCTAGCGTTTATATAATTAAGAAAATTACTATTTGCCAGAGTTTATAAATTTTTAACAGTGAAATTACACATGTGAATTTTCAACTAACAAACTATCAGCAAGCGCATCCTCTCATCTATATAAAGTCTGTTATGTGTCATATCTTTGACAAGCTTCACTGGCAACATCATCATTATCATCATCATCGTCATCATCATCGTTCTGCTCTGAATACTTCTATCATATTGCGATCATAGTTTCTAACTCTTATTTTCAATCTTCTAATTCTCATCATTCGCGTCCTTTTTTTTGTTTATTTAAAATTATGTCTTCCGGCGAGAAAATCTCCAATATTCGGAACGTAAAATTTGGGTCGAAGGAATACCCACTGAACGACAAAATTGCGATGAGGGAAATAAATAACTGCGATAACGGTTTACGATTTCACGGTCACAAAACACCTGAAAGGTGGACTTTTTACCGTCTTGATCGTTAATAGCCCATTAGGGCCTTATCTATACGAGCAAAATAAACTCATTTCGTTTATATTTTTTAGAAATTAGGGAGAAGGGGAATTTCGACACTCTAAATGCTAATTTCTACTCTTTTCTCTTACGCTTTTATTTTTCCTTAAAATTAGTAAATTTCTGCTAATACGGCTAATTTGAAAATTAAATTGAAATGAGTAAATGATTCAAACTACGAAAATGATTATAATCACCGTTGATTGAAATTGTTGTTTGAAACTAGCAATGATGAAATTACCAATCATTAAAACAAATAATTAAAATTAGTAAAAGAAAATGCCAAGAAAATTTATCAATTGACAAAGTTTCGGTAAAGTTTTGCAGAAACTTTATTGAAATTCATAAATTGAAGTAGTTGATTGATAATTAACAGTTTGTTTTGTTCGCATAATTTGCAAAAGGAATTATCGGGAAAATCTACATGTTTGTTTTTATATATATTAAGAAAAAGATGAAAAGAAAAAACGGCAATTCGTTCCGGGAAAGATTTTAATCGACGATTATGGCTGATTTTAGCAGCACTTGTTAACCATCCTGATGCAAGAGAGTTTATAATAGGTGGGTATATATATATGAGAACTCACTAATTAATTGTCGACATCGACAAAGTGGGAACCTGATCAGAATCTCACTGCCACATCATAACACGAACACACATAACCGGAAATAGTTTATTAGCATCGGAAGACGCTAAATCGCTTCTTACATCATGTACAACGTAAATTAGTCTACATACAAGTGAAGACCAGTTACCCTTAAGCCGCAAAAGCTCGTATTTTATTTTCACCAAACAGAAAAGGTTAATATAAAGCAAATTGCTCTTTTCTTATATCACTCTATTAACCAAATAACTTATTGGCGATCATCACTTTTCATATATACTAACAACTAATATATTGTAATTAAGTCGAGAACAAAATTAGAAGAAAATAAGTTTCAAAATTTTCCATTTTTTTCAAACAAATTATTATTTTCTTTTTTAATTCGTCACGCAACTTGGTAAAAAAATCCCAGCGGAGAGTTTTTTGAAAGAATAATTAGAAAAATACTTGGAAAAAATTAATAGAAATCAGTTCAATCGAAAATTGGGCAGAATAATTGGTTTTCTTTTTACTCTCAAAAAGATTTTACCATCTAGAAAAATTTATGATGCAGTTAAAATCGTGTTTTTGGAAAAAAAAGTAGAACACTAAAAAACATTAGAAAGTGTATTTAGTTAGTATTTACATGAGGGAAAAAAACAAACTAACGAAGTTAATCACTGTTTACAGCATCCTAAATAGAAAATAGAATTAGAAAATAGAATTAAAAAAAGTATTAAAATTAATTGAAAAAGCAATCAAAACACAAGTTCGAAATTATCAAATAATTATTAATAAAGAAAACAATTTATGCAATGAGCAATGAAATTTCAATAAGAGAAAAAAAATTAAGAAAACAAATAAATTATTTATGCAATAAGAAAACTAACTAATTTCTCAATTAAAGAAAACAAGTAAAAATATCTGGAAAAAAATAAATAAACAAATAATTCGAATTATGATTAAAAAGCGAATAAAAAAATTGATGAAATTGTCTAAAAATGATCAATTCCTCCAAACTTGTGTAAATGATTTCTTTTAATTTATATGAAAATTTTTCCTCAAAGTCTATATAGAAATCGCGAGAATAGTTGAAATGTTTTTAATTCATATTTAGAGAAGTATTTCTTGAATGGTAGACTCTTTTATTTATATATATTATAAACTAACAGAAATTCTTTTAGTTTCCATTTCAAGAACAATGGCAACTCATGAATGTTCACGTTGGAACGCAATTAACGCACTACACAGTAAAAATAAAATCTTATTTTAAGATGAGTCTTAAATTCAGCACTGCTAGCCATAATGTAAATTGTATGTAAAATCATTGCGTAAATTCAGCAAAGGCTGTCTTAAAAATGTTGCATCTTAAAATAAGACATCTTTTCTGCCTTAAAATAAGACTTTCTTTTTACTGTGTAAGGGCAATCATATATGCAAGAGAGAAGACAGAAGGCTGATTTTGTGCTAAACTGGCAATTTTGTTATATATAGATAATTGCATGAAAGCCGTCAAACGTCACGGTTTATAGTAACTTATAGCACGCGTTTCTATAAGAGGCAACTATTACAAGAAATAAAAATAAAAATTTCCATATCATAAAGACTATTATTAATTAACATTCTTTAGAAATATTTTTCTCCTCTTTCGAAATTCAAATTTTTTCAAATTAATCGTAAAATATTTTTTTTATAACCATTTATTAAATTGTTACTGATTGAAACAACCATTATCTAAAAGCAAAAATAATTGACAGTGACTATCAGTTATTAAAAGCTTTGAAACTATATCAAACCTTGAAACTACATATTGATACTTGAATCCACCATTGTTCGAAACAGTTTATTGTCTAATTTATCCATCGCATATTTAAAATTGAACTATCATAAAATTAATAAAAAAATTTAACTACTTTATCTGAATTAGATTTACGTGCAATAATTTACATGAAAATTAATTTTCAAATCATTAGAGTGGCTAATTTGAATTTTAACTTTTTCCTCGTTTAAAAGTAATTGGAAAATAAAAATAATAAAAATGCCGTTATATTCATAAAAGCTGTGTAACTATGTGCAAGCGCTCGTTATTGATGAATAAGAATCATGTTGAGCGTAATTAATCAATTTGTCGATATATATTATATATAAAATAAATATATATTGTACATTTTACCGGATTTTCACGATTGCGTCGCGATGATGATGATGATGATGATGAAAATGTATACACTTGTACATAGGACTCATTAACTTCATTCACGGAAAAACAACGAGTGACCATTACTTCCGGTGTGTTTGCGAAGGAAAACGACGCACGTCTCGAGAAACCGTTTTAATGTACCGCAATAATTATACGGATTTAATCAAATTTCATCTCCTTCGCGAAGATACAAACTTTCTGTCTCAATGATTTCAAATTTGCATCCTCGCAATTATATATATAAATATTTTCATTTTACATTTATATCGATATTTTAATTTATCCGATGACACAAAAAAATATGATTGAGACATATAACATATATATTTCCTCAAACAAATATTTATTGCGCAAAGAAATAAATGAAAAAAAATTTAACACAAAAATTAAGTGTCCATGACATTGATTAATCACTGCCTCTGGATATATGTAATTTGATTTGAGTTTCGCAGGTAATTGGAAAATAGAAAACCTGAATTGAAATCGACGTAATTAATCTCAAGGAGATCAATGTTAAAGTGTGTAATTTTTTTTTTTTTTTTTTGGGTATAAAAACACGTCGAGACAAAAGATATATATAATATTTTTTTACGCGAAAATTGACTTATAAAAGGCCATTTAAATCAAAGGGGAATAATGGATACTTCTTGAGAATAATAATTTCATCTTAAATTAGTTGCAATTATGTGTTTATATTTTTTTTCCTTCGGTGCCATATCGCAATTATGCAAAATTGTTGGCAATTATTTAAGGTATTAAATAAATTCGAGCACACATTACAATCTCATAATTCGAGGATGATTAAATCAATTTTTAAAATATCGAATGTTTATAACGATTTAGAGTTCAATTTTTTATTTCATTTCCTCTTAGCTTTACGCCTAAAAATGTAACTTACACCTTTCTAATTGAAATTCAACTATTTTACACCTAAACATTAGATATTTTAAAACTTTGATTTTTTTAAATAAATAAATAAATGAATGAAATAAATTTGTAATTCATTAACTAAATTTAAAAAATTATTAACTGAAATCTGACATAAAAAAATTGATTGAAAATTAAATATTTTGTAACTAAATTTAAAAAAATTCGTAACTGAAACTAAAACTTAAATTATAGATTATAGGATTATTATTTAAATTAAATTAAATTAGAGAAAATACAGATAGATTCAAATTAAAATTTAAAATAAAATTTTGTAATTGAATCTTTAAAAAAATATTTAACTGAAATTAAACATTCTGTAACTGAAAGTTTAATTTGAAACCAAAATTTTGCCTCCAAAAATAAAAATTATAAGAATTAAAATTTTTCTAAATAAAATGTCAACATTCTCTGACTGAAAATTAACAACCTTCGGATTGAAAACACTTATGCACTTTATTTTTCATCTCCATAAAATAAATAATATTCAATTACAAAATAAATTTTCCATTTTAATTAATTTTCAGAGAAAAAAAATATCAAACATTTTACTGATATGGTAAATTCATAAAATAAAGACAATACCTGAATAAACTAAAGACTTGATAAAATTCCAGGAAAATTAAAATGTCCCATTCGTATCACGAGTCACAGAAAAAAAATTTTTTTTAAATGCACCTTTCCCGTTAAGCGTGTATATCACTTCATCTTTGAGTCTATATGGGTTTTGGAATTTCACGGAAGCCACTTTGAAACAAACCGCTTCTCGAGATAGCCCGAGGTTTACTGACAACGGAGTACCGCTGTAGCCACCTGCTTGTAATGTTACCTGAGTTTACCTGAGATGCGTCATGCATGGTGGGGAGAAAGGATAACATGGATACAAACTCACACTATACAACGAACATCGCGTAACGTGATTCATTACTCATCCAATTTCATTTTTTTCGAGATATCATATTCTTTCATTGAAATAGTTTTCAAATGACTGATAAACATAATATTGATTCTATTTAAAAAATAATTATTCAAAACTTCCCATAATTATTTTCACATTTTCTACATAATTTTCTATATATGAATAAGAAACGAAAAATTTCTCAAAAGCCAAAATAATTGTTTCCTTTTAACAAATTTTAAGTAAATTATTTAGCACTTCTTCATTCTTTCATTTCAAGAAGAATTTATTGATTTCAGTTCTCTTGATAAAAAAAACTGAATCAGCGAAATTCCGATGATTTAAATTCAAAAAGAAAAAAACGATTGTTTCACGAAAAAATTCTCGTTTCTTCTTCAATATTTTTCGATGAAAAAAATATATACAGTATAAGTAATAAATTTGAAAATAATATTTTTATATTATTGTAATGGAACTTTTTATTTGATTAGTTTTTATAAAAATATTTACTTGTTTTGTAAAATATTTAAGGTTTATTTTACTTTTCACGACATTGTAATTTGTTTCTACGCTATTGTAACACTTTCTACGACATTGTAATTTGTTCTATGTCATTGCAAATTATTAAATAATTTGAAAAATCGAATGTAATACCTATTGTAAAACCTTTATTATGATAACGATTATTTATACTCGCGATGCCCTTGAGTTTTGTTGTTCTTCGATTTGAGGTCATTCTTTTCATTGTAGAAACCAGTCAGTCAAAATATAGCTGCTGATTAAGCAAGTTGTAATTTCTAATACATTTGTGATTAAATGTTCAGAGCAAATTAATTAAAGTTTATAAATTATTCGAAATCAATCTTTCTAAATTAAATTATACTACAAAAGTTTTAGTATACTTTTTTCTTTCATCAAAAAAATTTGATTGAAAATAAAGCGATAATTTATAGAACTTATTTCAAATAAGAAAAATAGTCTCAAAAAATGAATTAAAGCTATTTAGATATTGCAATTTATTTATATAACCGACATATATTCTATCAATGCTCTTCTTTCTGATGTAATCTTTGGCGTTATAAAAAAGAAAGGTGTGAAACAGAAGCCACTTTAAAAATTATGACGCAAGAAACAAGAAATCACGAATTTTATTCTTTCTCTTCAAACTTAAATGCATGAATTAAAGATACTCGACTTCTTTGGCAAAACTAATCTTCTTATGGTTCGTAAAGTTCATTACCGTTTTCCTACAAAAAAGATTTTAATCATTTTCCTCGAAGGCATTACATGCGTTCACGCATTGTAAACAAAGAAGAAGAAAACTGCTTTTAAACATACAATCTATGAGATTGTTTGCAAAAAATTCCAATGAAAATGAATCTACAATATATAGAAAAATTAGATGATGATTTGAATCTCTGTGTAGAGAAATTTTTTTAGTCAATTTTCAATTTTAAATCACACTTGCGTGATGAAAATGATGGAAAAATAATTTATCTAATATGGTATATGATATATAGAAAGTGATGTGAACATTTGGAAAAGCATAAAAATTCAGAATGAAAAAGAAGAATCGAATTAGCAATTTTTATTCACACTGTTAGTGTGTTCTATTACAAGCGGAAATGAGACTCAGATCATACACCTGAAATTAATTTAACATCATATATACACGTGAAAGTACATATGAAATTAATCCATTCTCCTTCATTACTCGCAAATGTATATATGAAGATCCCTCATTATATGCGAAAAAGTATAATATGAATTACAATTAAATTCATGATTGCCCTCTAAAACAATGGACGAAATGATAAAAATGTTTCGCTGGACTTTTACTGTATTTTCCAACGAGTAAAAATTACACTCTATAGAAATATGTGCAATTAGTTCCTGTATATTCTCCGAAGTGAACAAGGTGAACAAATTTAACAATTTAATTATTTATACTTTTTTAATTTAATTTTTCATCTGTAATTACTATCTAAATATTTTTAAGTATCATTAATTTTAATTATTTATTTATTATCCATACTAATACTAATAATATTAGTTTTATATGAATGAAACAATAATATTAAAATGGTTAACAAACTTTTCATACCCATTTTTATGAATAATAAATATTGTTTTCACGGAAGGGATTCTATCGTAATTCTCAATTTTTATATTAAACATAAACCGCAATTTCAACCCGGAACCAATCGATAGATCTTGATCGATCTTCTCATGGATAAATCCGAGGATAAATCTTGTTTTCCGTTCTCACGCAGAACGTTAATTTTTATCTTCACTGCATGATCTAACTTTCATCTATCAGTTTTCTGTCTTATCCGTTCGAAGAGTCTCGATTGTCGATCAAACAGATTACTACCTGTTCCTGTCGATTCTTTAACGATTTTCTATTTTACCGTCAAGGGATAAAGCAATGACGATTTTCTACTTTATCATTAAGAGTTAAAGCAGTTTCTTAATCGGCAATAACGATTTCTCTGCTGTACCACCAAGCGATTAAAAAAATAACTGTAGATTTGTCTCTTACCTGTCGAAGATGAGGCTGTCTTGTTGATAACCGCATTCCTTGCATCCACTGCATCTTGATGATAAATCAGTCTCTCGATCGCTGTTCTCGTATCGATCCTTTCTGCTTTGGGAATCGATAACTGCACTCCATGTGCGCTGAATAAAATAGAGTAAAATCTGCGATTTGCTCCTTCTGCTCGGCTGAGATCTCGAGTTTCCCATTTTATCTCTGCGTCGTAAAATTTTTTTATTCTTTTCACTGGATCAATCGTAACACTCACAAAATTAACGGTTCATCATCATCATCTTTGAGTTTCTTGTCAAAGCACATGAACGGGTATACAACATTCTTGCAAAATTACACCGTTGCACTATCACGTGACCCGTGGTCTCCATCAGTCTGCAATTAACATTCTCTCATTATTATAATATAATATTAATTATTACAATTTTTTTAATTTATTAATTTTTAAATTTTATTTTCACTGAATATGCCTAACCGAAAATTGAACTTGAACTTTACAGTAACAAGTAAATGTTATCGTCCTTGGATTGAATTTTTTTTTAGTATATTAAAAGACAAGTTCTCGCCACCCGTGTTTACACTCCCGTAATTACAGGTCACATGAGAGCCTCGAAAGTAGCGTTTTGTGGCCTGACCGGCGCGCACTTCCTGGAGCGTAGAATAGGGTTAAGTGAATTTATGGAGAAGCGGTGAAGAGAGGCAAAAAAAAATTTTTTTTAAGGCAGAGGAAACGGATTCTTGTTGCTCTTCTCTCTCTCTCTCTCTCTCTCTAGATCTTTTGTAAGGCATATACGCATTCCAACAACAAAACGTGCATTGAACTCCGTGAGAATTTATTTTCAACATATCACAGAAAAAATTATCTTTGATGAAAATTAAATGATGAGTTTATATATATATATACTTATTAAATGTGCGTGCAGCAAAAAAAATCCTTATATATTATTTATATCTACAATAATCAAGAATAAAAAGAAAATGGATTTCAATTTTCCATGTATTAAAAAAAAAATTTTTTTCCCCATTTTTACCTATATATAAATATAAATATAATTTTAAAAAATTAGATCAAAAGCGAACAAAATATCAACAATTAGATCAAATAGACGGAAAAATAACCTTTAAAAAATTAGATAAAAAATCAAATATAACCTCAAAAATTAAGATCAAAATCGAAAAAAATATTTAGGTCAATAGACCAAAAAGAAATTAGGTAAAAAAAGGAAACATAACCTTCAATTTTATTTCAATATCAAAGTCAAAATACGAACATAATTTAAAAATGTAGGTCAAAAACCACAAAAACACCAAAACTTTAGGTCAATGGACCTAAATAAATTAGGGAGAAAACAAAATACAACCTTTAATTTTAATTCAATATCGGTGGCCAAAATACGGACATAACCACAAAATTGAGGTCAAAAGCGAGTAAATCATTATTATTTAGGTCAGTAGACAAATAAAACTGAACAATTTAGGTAAAAAAAAACAACTTTCAAATTTAGGTCAATATCGAAGGTCAAAATACGAACATAACCTTAAAATTTAGTTAAAAATCGAACAAAACATTAAGATTTAGGTCAAGAGAAGAACAAAATCTCATAAATTAGGTAAAGAATCAAATGTAACCTTGAAATTTAGGTCAATATCAAAGGTCAAGAGACGGATATGACATTATTTATTAAATTAGAATTTACAGGTAAATATTTGAACGTAATCTAAGAAATAAGGTCAAAGATTTATAGAGTAAATTTAAAATTCAGGTCAATAGACAAAATACAAAATTTAGGTCAAAATACAAAAGTCAATTGCGACTATCACCTCAAAATTTATGTTTAAAGTTACAGGGACGAATTTTTTTTTATTTGAGTCAATATTTACATTTAAAAAAAAGAATATAGTCCCAAAATTTAGGTCAATGATTATAATACAAAAGAGTAATATAGTCTCAATATTTACGTGAAAAATTACAATTGAAAATAATAATATCGACTTAAAATTTAGGTCAACATTTACAATTAAATTATAGAACATAGTTTCAAAATTTAGGTCAACATTTGCATTTAAATAAAAAAATATAGTCTTAAAATTTAGGTCAATATTTAACATTAAAAAATATATTTAAGAATATATTCTCAATATTTAAGTCAATATTTATAATTAAAAAGAGAAATATAGTTTCAATGTTTAGGTCAACATTTACAATTAAATAAAAGAATTAGTCTTAAAAAAATTTAGGTCAACGTTGAAAATTATATAGAGGAAAAATAAAATCTGAAAATTTAGATTAAAATCGCACCAGGTCAAGAGGAAAACAAAATCAAAAAATTTAGGTCAATGTCCCTGATCAATAGACGAACAGTGGCTGAAAATTTAGGTCAAAATTTACAAGTCAAGAGTCACAATATTCTTATTGGAGATGAGAAATTTTTTTTTTTTGTTACTTTGTAAAATTTCTCGATATCAATCGAAATTCGAGTTTTTGTTGGAATCAAGTAGAATATTAAATATGAAAATATTTGTCATATTTCATTCATCCAATATCTCTGAATACTGATTAAAGAGTACTTTCAATAGTGATAGTTCAATAAAAATATATATATATATATACTTTTCAAATTGAAAATACATCCGCATGTGAACGATATTGTCATCTATATATATATATCCCAAGGAAATGGAAAATGTTTCAACTTTTTGTATTATTCTTTTCTTCTTTGTATATGTATCTGATGTGTATATATATATACATTATATTATATATATTCTATACACATTTTGTTGTCGGTTTCATAAAATAAAATGCACTTTTAAAAGTTTTTAACGGTTATAAACACTTTTACCTTAGATATAATAAAATATAGGTACATTATGTGTAAAAATGAAAAAAAAATTTTTTTAACAACTATTTAATGTTTAAATGAAAAAAAGGAAAATTATTAACTTATGGAATTTATTTCATAATTCTTTACACCGGAGTCATTTTTTGTAAATTAGTTACACTCGAACCTCGATGTAAGAGAATTTTTGACATCGGAATTTTTAAATCGAGTTTCTGCATTAAAAATTATAGTCTAAAATCTATAATTTTTGATTTCCTACTATTTACCGAATTCAAGGTTTTATAGGTTTAATACCACTACCTAACCTCAAAAACGAAAATTTTCTTTTATCACCAGATAAAAATATCATAAAAAATCATTTTTTTAAACGCACAACTACTTTCAAAATTTAGTAAAATTCGTTTTATATTTTTATTTGGTAATAAACGAATTTTTAGTTTTGAGGTTATATACTAGTATTGAACATCATAATTTGCAATTTGTTTTGTAAATTGATTTACTTTTGTTAAATAAATTTCAGTAATTATAAATCGTTAGTATAGACTCGAGAGTCTGATTAACATAACCTCAAAATCGTCCAATTTCAAAAAACTATTTTCAATTTTAGCGATTAAAGTGATAAATTTAATCTCCTATTAACGGTGGTTCAACTCATTGACATAACCTCAAAATAAATTTTTCCTTTAATCAACAAATAAAACTTACACAATTAAAAATGATTTGAAAAAGAATTTTTGAGGGAAAAAAATATTTTTTCGGAATATTTTTTCAAATGCAAAATCGCTTTCAAATTTAAGTAAAATTTATTTCAATATAATTATTTTTTCACTTGATAATGAAACAAATAAATTTAATTTGAGGTTATGTAGTGTTACTAAACCCCGTACATAAAATATAAAGTAAATAAAGTAAATAAAGTAAATAAAGTAAAAAAAGTAAATTAAGTAAATAAAGTAAATAAAGTAAACAAAGTAAATAAAGTAAATAAAAATATATAAAGTATAATATATATAAAGTAAATAAAAAAAACTAATAATATACAAGAATACTGCATTACTGGATTTATAACCAAATTTACCCGAATGTCGCTCGTTAGCGTGTGAAATAGATTAGACATTAACAAGGCCTAAGGACAGATAATATCGATTTATAATTACATCCTGCATGGCCAGGACACTTACTTCTCTCCCATGGCTCGTGTAACGATCTATTTTCTCCGTTCCATACATATATGAATACAAAACGACAAAAGACAACAACGACGGACATCGAACTTGTGTTTCCGTGTAAACGCCTAGATTTGAATATACATCTAAATATGTAGATATATTTAGGAGAGCGGAAAATTTCGCCCACCACCCCCCTCCA
>JUFY01030864.1:0-14218 GCA_001855655.1 Leptopilina clavipes | reverse complement strand
TAATAATTAGAAGTAAATAATAAAAATTTATCTTCTAATAATAATTTGCTTAAACAATTATTGTAATAAATAAATAATAATAATTGGAAGTAAATAATAAAAATTTATCTTCTAATAATAATTTGCTTAAATAATTATTGTTTAACAATTGAAAGTGAATAATAAAAAATCTATTTACTTGCAATGTGAATTATTATCAATATTGGATGTAAAAAATAAAAATTTATTCACTTGCATGTGAATTATTATTAAATTATTTTATAAGTTAATTATAAATTGTGTAATAAATATTGTTTAATATTTTCTGATTAATAAAGTTTAATTTTTCCCAGTTGAAGTTTATTTTTATAAAGAATTTAGTATTTGAATTGTCATGTTCGCGTGGGATAGTGGTTAGCGTACAGGTCTACAGTGTGTCAGGTTGCGAGTTCGATTCCCTCGAGCGGCAGATATTTTCATTCGTGCTTAACAATTTTACAGTAAATTTTTTAGTTGTATAACAAATTCCAAGAAGTGAAAAATATGTCCCATAACTAATTAGGTCTTTTTCTTATTTTTGTTTTCCTTAAATTGGTCTTGACTAGGCTCAGAGCCAACTAAACTATTTATTTGTATCAAATAAATTTTATTTGGTTCAAATAAATTTTATTTGGTTCAAATAAACATTTATTTGGTTCAAATAAACATTTATTTGGTTTAAATAAAGTTTTTATTTGGTTAAAATAAAATTTTTATTTAAAACAAATAAATAATTTAGTTGGCTCTAAGACAAATATACGTTTATTTAACTCAAATATAAAGTATATTTGGTTCAAATAAAACATTTCTCTGGGTGTAAGAGGTGAAAATAAATAGAAGTATAATAAATTATTAGTGTAAACAAACTGGAAATATATTATATATATTATGCATTTATAATGTGAATGAGGCCGTTGTACATTGGAAGCGAGTAATATGGTGAAACTGAGGAAGGAAGAGGATTATTAACGATGCATATTCACTTGACGTACATCAGCATTCGCGAATGCGTTAAACCTCACACTATTTTGCATTAATGTCTTTTGCGTGCAAAGAAGAATGAATTCGTTCTTGTATTTTTACAACTGTTTATAATACGTAACGTGATATTATTTCGGAATTTGAAACAAAAAAAAAAATAACAATACTACTCTCTTTTTCAGTATAAACAATTTTTTTTTTGTTAATTTAAAAAAAAAGTAGTGTATTTTCTTTTCTTTATTTTCTTTAATTATTACTATTATTATTTAATTCATTAATTATTTTCAACGAAATAGATACATTCTTGTTTCAGAGATAATATATTATATATATATGTTACGTGAATTACCGGAAAACAATTATTATAAACAAATATTGTCGTAAATATTTATAACATTATGCAACTAATATATTCTCGGGAGATTACTTAACTGCAAGGCAAAAATAATGTAATGCAAAGACTAAAAACAAAATTTATTTGATTCAAATAATGAATTACTTTAGTACTATCAAAAAAATATTTATTTGTATCAAATAAATTTTATTCGCTAATAACTAAATTTGATTCAAATAGAGAAATTATTATTTCACTTACATTGATTATTTGTTTGGTTCGATAAAAAATTTGGTCAACGTCCAAATTCTTTCTTCGATCAAAAAACTTATTAAACCGAACGAAAAATTTATTTGAATCAAATAACTATTTATTTAGGTTAAACAAACTATTTAATAACCTAAAATTTGGGTCTATACAACAAAATAAATTTTGTTAAAATATAATTCTTTCCCTTAGTTATTGAAATACTTATTTTTTTTTTTGGGGGGAGGGGGAATTATCGACTTGAAGAAATATTTTTCCAAAAGATAAAAAAGAATATTTGAATCAAAAGGAATTTAAAATTTTTTCGAAATACTTTAAATCGAAAAATGGCAAAAAAAAAACTCAAGTCGTAAATCTAATGAACACTGTTTTTGTGCACGAGAACGAAGCGACCCTGACGAAACTTTCGAAAGACATTGATCCGAAGTGAAACGAAGTTCAAGTTCAGGGCCAATTTTTTTCGGCACTTTTCAAAACCTATAAACAGAATATTCGGGTAAATAATCATTTTTCTTTTTCCTTTAGATAATACTTTCAAATGGTGACTTTAATTTTAAATTACAAATTTGAAAATATAAAGAAGAATAAAAATACATTTTTTTTATTTTCATTATTAGAATATTTGTGAAGGAGGAAAAATTAATTACCAAGAAATAATTAAATAATTTTCAATAAAATTATAAAATTTGTAGTCATTAAAATGATATGGGAAAATTTTTATTAACACTGCAGTGTCGATTTGTTAATTATCGCAGCAACTTCCTCGAGTGTTGTCAATTAAATTTTCTCTTCAGCAAAAGACACAACTTTCTAAAGAATCAGAGCATATACATAAATTCTCAAAAGGATACTTCTCTTATAATACATGTTAGTGACGTGACATAATAATCCGAATTATTCAAGATGATTTTTATTCAATTTTAGAGAGAAAAATCATCGATAGATTGAAAAAAAATTTATTTGATTCAAGTAATGAATTACTTGATTATTATCGCAAATAAATATTTATTTGTATCATATAAATTTTTTTTCAAGTGTAAAATTAACAGTTTTCTAAATTTGTTATCTATAATTACAATTGACCTAACTGAAAAAAATTTATTTGATTCAAATAACCGATTACTTGTCTATTAATCAAATAAATATTTACTTGTATCAAATAAATTTTATCATATAGCGCCAAAAAGGAAAGGAAATATTGTCGAAACAATAAAGGTGTCAGGCGGATCGAATAAGATAAGCGAATCGCGCGCTCTGCCACGTAACACTTAAAGTAAAGAGGATAATAATTCTTTACCACTCTAAATACGGGCCACGATTAGAAAGGTCCGCTGCGGATAATATTGTGTACCGCGGCATAGAGTTACTATTTCACGGTGGTCTAAGTCTAGTTAAAGTAAAGTAGGTCTCTGCCTACCATCGGAGCACTTGACCCCGATATTCAGTGCCGCCTCTCTTTCACCTCGACACGACTTAACCATTTTTTTACGTAACGCCCTAACGATTCATAATAATTCGCGACACCCGAGAGAAATCGAGAGAGAGAGAGAGAGATGTCTTCGTCTATAAACTTGCCCTATGCACAATTCCCATGCATTTCCCGCACGGAAACGAGAATAAGAATTCAAATGTATATATGCAAAAGAAACTTTTCCAAACATTCATTCAATAACTAGGTCTTTGTATGTTTTTTTTCTTTTTTTATTCTATATGCTATTTTCAAACTTTCAAGTTCTACTAATGATCCAAACTATCAAAGGCTCAAACTTCAACTGATTAAAACTATAAAAAAGCTCTAGACTAAGAATAATATAAACTACAATTAATTTAAACTACAATCAACTTACATTTATTCAAACTACGAAGGCTCCAAACAATTGAAGCTTCAAACTATTAATATTCCAAACTATCAAGGCTCCAAACTATTGAAGTTTCAAACTACCAAACTATTGCAGTTTCAAAGTATCAATGTTTCAAACTACCAAGGATCCAAACCATTGAAGCTTCAAACTATCAATATTTAAAAGTACCAAACTATTGAAGTTTCAAATTATCAGTATTTTAAACTACTAAACTATTAAAGTTTCAAACTATCAATATTTCAAACTACCAAGGCTCCAAACTATTGAAGTTTTAAACTACCAAGGCTCCAAACCATTAAAGCTTCAAACTATCAATATTTAAAAGTACCAAACTATTGAAGTTTCAAATTAACAGTATTTTAAACTATTAACGTTTCAAACTATCAATATTTCAAACTACCAAGGCTCCAAACCATTAAAGTTTCAAACTATAAGTATTTTAATTTACCAAACCATTAAAGTTTCAAACTATCAATATTTCAAACTACCAAGGTTCCAAACTATTGAAGTTTCAAACTATCAATATTTCAAACTACCAAGGCCCCAAACAATTGAAGTTTCAAACTATAAGTATTTTAATTTACCAAACCATTAAAGTTTCAAACTATCAATATTTCAAACTACCAAGGTTCCAAACTATTGAAGTTTCAAACTATCAATATTTCAAACTACCAAGGCCCCAAACAATTGAAGTTTCAAACTATAAGTATTTTAATTTACCAAACTATTAAAGTTTCAAACTATCAATATTTCAAACAAGCATTGATTGCTTCAAAAATTCCATCGTTCCAAATAATTATTCCTTCGTTTCTAATTAACTTTATACAGTTAACGGAACAACTCAACTAATTAATAATTTTAATAGAGAAATAGACGATAATTGATAAAATGTGCAAATTTATTTTTTTAACCAAAAATTTACCAGTAATTATTTGATACATGATTATACATTGGAATATTTAAAAATCGTATCTCTGCGGTAAAGGATATAGACCTTGTAAGGCGCGGAATTCCGTGAGACCTAAGAAAAGCAATTTTAAAATGGTACATAACTGTAAACTAAAATTTAGAACGTGTTATGTAGGTCTACCTCATCGTGACCTAAGTTTCGGTCATAGAAAGCACGTGTTCTAATAGCGGACAATTTACCTGAAAATAAACATTAGGTAACCATTTAGTAACTGTATTTAGAGTCTCTAACCTCGATTTTTTTTCGGAAGGGGGACCATTCTATTCATTTGTATATTATATAGTAGGTCAGACACTTCTCTCATTTTAAAAAAATGTGCTAACTGCGTGATTTGGATGATTAATAAATGTCTAATGTGCGAATGTAATATGATAATCTAAGAACCGGAAATATATTATTAGAGGGAACACGTTTAATTATAATTCTCTTACTGCCTTATTTTTATAGTTCAATTGATCGATCCTATATATTTAATATCTTTGTGATGTAACAGGTCAACCTTTATTCCATAAAAACAGTTAAATTTAATTGATGATCTTAAATTACAATTTCCATTTTTTATAAAAAAATTTATAATAATCTTCACTCGACACTTATCAGGGAAAATAATAATAATTGTAGTTTAGGTCAATAAACGTTTAAAGTACTTTATGTCGAAAAAGTTTAAATCAATAGTAATTTATAATTTGTCATTTGTAATTTGTATCAATAGTAGTTTAGTTTAACGAAGAAAGGAATTAATAGTAGTTCAGGTCAATAAGCGTTTAAATTAATAGTAATGTATGTCGAAAAAAGTTTAAATCAATAGTAGTTAAGGTCAATTGCAATTTGAATCAATAGTAGTTCAGTTTAATGAAGGAAGGAATTAATAGTAGTTCAGGTCAATGAACGTTTAAGGTAGTTGTAGTTCAGGTGAGTAAATGTATGTATATTAGTAGTACTTTAGGTTAATAAAAGTGTAAAGTTGAAGTAGTTCAGGTCAGTAAATGTTTATTTTAATAATAGTAGTTTAGATCAACAATCGTTTAATTCAATAGTAATGTATGTCGAAAAAAGTTTAAATCAATAATAGTTTAGGTTATTTGTAATTTGCAACAATAGTAGTTCAGTTTAATGAAGAAAGAAATTAAAAGTAGTTCAGGTCAACGTTTAATGTTTATATGTTTGAATTTGTCCATTAACCAAAGTTTTTCAGGAACCAAACAAATATTTGATTTCAAATAAAATTTTTTCTTAGTGTATCATTAAAAAAAACGTTTTTTTCACAATTTGTATAATAATTAGATAAAATAAAAAATAATTTTAGACTGAAATGTAAATTTTTCATTCCAGGTAAAAATGGCATGAATTACGGGAAAAAGAAAGGTGGAATCGAGAGGTGCCACGGGTATGTACATAAAACATAATTGAATTATTATAATAAGCGAAGAAAGTAAAACAAATAGAATCCTGATCACGAAACATTAATTAATGCACTTCCTTAATAAGTGCAGTAATAAGTGTGATTACGGAGCATTATACAAAAGTGGAACACAGAGAGGCCTCATCCTGTTGTTTTTCTCGTTTTTGCTATATTCCATACCAACTGTAGAAAACTTATGGGAAAGATAAGAAAAAGAAAAAAAAATTACAGGGAAAGTATGTGGGTATAGTGCAAAAAAAAGTAACAGTAGACTCGTAGATGATTGCAGTGGATAACTTTCACTCCAGAGAACTATGTTTTCAACAGTGTAATAATTGCATCTTGCAAATACTATAGTCATTTCCATTAATTTCAGTGGCAAGAAAAAGAACAAAAATTATTTTCTTTTCAACAAATATTACTCTAAATAGGTATAAATAATACTCAACTTTACGAAAACTTTCTTCAAAAATAATTATAAATAATTCCAATTCTCTTTGGAATTATTCGATTAAATTATTCCTTGTTTAATTATTATTCTATCAAATTTAAATTAGGATTTTAATTTTCTATTCTTGGATTAATTGCTACAAGATCAATAAGTTATAATCATGATTCTTAATTACTAAATGATCCAAATGATCATTTTATTAGTATCCATTCTGAAGTTTAGAAATATTTATGACTTAATCCAAACTATAACAGATCAAAAGTAAATGATCCAAACTATCAAAGATCTAAAAAATCAAAAATTTAAACCCAAATTACTCTGAAACTATATATGGAAGACCCAAACTATCAGAGATAAAATGTAGAGAATTTAAACTATTAAGGATTCAAACTATCAAAGATCTATACAGAAACTGTTTAAAGTTCAAACTATCAAAGGTCTAGAAAAAAAACTTAAAATCCAATTGTTGAAAAAGTTACTCAAGATCCAAACTATCGAATACCTACAGAATCAAATTTTTTAACTCCAAATGATCCAAACTGTCACAGAAAAAAAAGTAAATAATCTAAACTATTAAGGGTTCAAACTATCAAAAATATACAAAATCTAAAAAAAAATTTTAAATCCTATTGTTGAAAAAATACCCAAGATCTAAACTAACACAGATCAAACGTAAATGATCTAAACTAGTAAAGATCCAAACTATCACAACTACAAAATTTCAAACTTCAATATTATTCCAAGTAGAAATAAATAAATTACATATTTACTTTTGATCTTTAATAGTTTGCAACATTTAGAGTTAAAATTTTTGATTCTGTTGGTGTTTGATAGTTTGTAATAATTTGGGTTTTGGATAGATAATGTTTATATTAATAATAGTAGTTTAGGTCAATAAAAGTTTTTAATCAATAGTAATTTATGTCGAAAAAAGTTTAAATCAATAATAGTTAAGGTCATTTGTAATTTTAATCAATAGTAGTTCAGTTTAATGAAGGAAGGAATTAATAGTAGCTCAGGTCAATAAAAAAAAACTTTTAAAGTAGTTATAGTTCAGGTGAGTAAATGCATGTATATATCAGTAGCACTTTAGGTTAGTAAAAGTTTAAAGTCGTTCTAGTTCAGGTCAGTAAATGTTTATATCAATAGTAGTTCAGTTTAATGAAGGAAGGGATTAATAGTAGTTCAGGTCAATAAACGTTTAAAGTAGTTATAGTCTAGTTCAGGTGAATAAATGTATCAATAGTACTTTTGGTTAATAAACGTTAAAATTCGTTGTAGTTTCGGTAAGTAAATGTTTATCTCAATAATAGTAGTTTAGGTCAATAAAAGTTTAAATCAGCATTAATTTATTGCGATAAAAGTTTTAATTGACAGTAGTTTAGGTCAATAAAAGTTTAAATCAACAGTAGATAAGGTCGTTGGTAATTTGAATCAGTTGTAGTTTATAACTTTACCAATCTGAATGTTTGACAGTTTGTATCAATGGTAGTTTAGGTCAACGATAGTTAAAATCTACCTTAGCTTATCTTATTTATAGTTTGAATTAATTGTTTTTAAAATTTTTAATTCTAATTATAGTTTAATTCAATTGTAGTTCAGGTCAATAAAGGTACAAATCAACGGTAGTTTAGATCACTGATGGTCTTCAAAAACTGTAGTTTAAATCTTCGAAAGTGCGAATATGTAATAGTTAAGTTGTAGTTCAGGTCAAGTATAATTTAACCTAAATGTAGTTTAGGTTATCGATATTTTAAATTTACCGATTTTTTAGAATCTCGACAGTTTGTATCAATTGTATAGTTTATATTTTTGACAGTTAGATGTTTTCGTTTTAATGTAGTTTAGGTCAGTGATAGTTCGATGTGATTCTTGTTAGTTAACTATTGTTAGTTTGTATATATTTGCAGTATTTTTGATCTCAGTTTGGATCTTGAGAACATTGTAATAAAGTCTTGGATAGAAGAAAAATTAGTTGGAATTTTGAGTAAATGATTGTTTCCGATTAGATGAAATAAAATTGTAGTTAAAATTAATTTTTCTTCTTTTAAAGTTTGTAATACTTTGAATTTCTTAATGAATGTATATAAATTACCTAATTGATGTGATTTTGGTATATCTAATTTTAATTCCTGATAGGGGTATTTTAGTATGGACAGTAATGACTGTTGTTGAATGTTTTTGCTACTGAAATGGAGGTTTATTAAAAACAAGTTTTGCCATTTTTTTTCTTCCTTTTTTTTGCGAAAAGCGAATTACGTTTAGAGTCGTTTACAGAAACCGAAAAGGAAGGAGAAGATCGTTGGGTGACTTGTACATTCACCTAAAGAGAAAGTGTCAGTATCGGGGAGAGTAGCCAAGAACTTCTAACTTTACAACGACTCTCTTCCAATCGACCTCGAATAGCATCGTGGTTCAATGTCCCAAGAGGAAAGAAATGCCACTCAATCGTACCTCCATTGCACGAAACAATTTCACGGTACGGTCCGAGAGTTTATGCAATCATTTCTTTCATTTCTCTCCCCGGCCTTCGAGAGGCCTTTTTTTCCATTACCCGGAAATTCGCACCTGAATTAAGCAAAGTGGGAAGTTTATCTCTCTCTCTTTCTCTAATGCGAGAGAATTTTTTTGGCAACAAATTTATAGATATGAAAATATTATTGTATATAAATTTTTTACATCTATGATTTATCTATTGTCAGTAATGTAGACAATACTTATATATAGTTTCATAACTCGGTTAAGTAACCTCGTGTGAGCAAGAAAATAATGCCAAGGTTTCTCATTATTTCCAAGATAACGGATGTACGATATCGGTACATGTGAAGTGTCATCATATTCCTGTGTATTTTATTTCAATGCCAAAAAACACTTCTTATTGTTTTAATCACGATTTGTATCATTTTTTTTTTTTTTTTTTTTTGTAAATTCAATTTGCTTTATACCTCAAATTTATCTGAAAACTTTAAAAACAATTGTGTGATAATTGTTTAATGATGAAAAAAATGTTTACTAAACAGTTGACAATTTTTTTTTGTTGCACCTTCATTTGCTTATTTCCGTAATTGATATAAATGTGTGTCATTGTTAAAAGAAAAGAAAAAAAAACAATGGGAACATAAGCTTTTATTGTTTTTCTATTTAACAATAAATATTGAATAATAAACTTGAAAGAACGACTTTATTTAAATACTGAATAAAAGGTATTTATGAATAATAATAATGTTCTATTCAAATTAGACAATTTATAATAAGTGTCACGTTTACTTTTTTATTGCCTCGTTAATAGTTAATGATCATTATTAGATCCCTCGGGTATCATTAATCGAAAATTAATTAAGTCAATTCCTTATAGAATTAACCTACTTTTAATCCATCATTAACTAACTTTTAAGTTTATGACATATTTTCTAAAACAAGTCCATCAATAATTATATAGCAAATAAATTAAGTTTTTTGTAAAATTATCTTCAATAATCACAAAAATGAAATTCATCGAAGCAAATTATAAATTTTAGTATTGTATTAAATTTTTTTCCCGCATCTTCAGAAAGTGTGAAAAATGATTAACACTTAATAAAAAAAAAAATATCATGTGACGAAAAGAACGGTCTTTGAACGGGAGCGACAATCTAATTCTGAAATATATACGATTCGTCACATGAAATATTTCAGTGACAGAGATAAATGTTTGTTGAGGCGCCACAATTTCAGAAGTATCAACAGAACATTTTTTATAAATATGTTAAAAGCTTACATGACAGCTTGAAACAACGAAATTTCCAATCTATGGAAATTTATTTAGTTGTATGTCAAATAAGCAGTAAATCAAAATTGATGATAACTTTGACAAGTTATTGTTTGGAAAAGTTGGTAACATAATTTAAAGTTTCAGTGTACTTTATATCTATACAAGATTTATTCTGTGCTTAAGATACTTTGTAGTTTCAATTACTTTAGGTCTTCAATAGTTTTAAACATTGACAGTTTAAATTTACGATATTTTTTTAAATTTAAATTTTTCACAGTGGGAATTAATTGTAGTTCAGGTCAATAAAAGTTTTAATCTATACAAGTTTGGATCAATAAACGTTTTTGGAAGTAATTGTAATTAAGGTCAATAAAAGTTTTAATCAGTAGTAGTTTAGATCAATAAACGTTTTAAGTAGTTGTAGTTCAGGTCAGTAAATGGTTTGTGATTTAAATCAGTAGTACTTTAGGTCACTGCGGTAATTTGAATCGATTGTAGTTCAGAATAATGGAAAGTGGAATTAATAATAGTTCAGGTCAATAAACGTTTAAAGTATTTGTAGTTCAGGTCAGTAAATGTTTAGTAATTTGAATCAATACCAGTTAAAGTCATTGGTAATTTGAAGTTTAGATAAATAAAAGTTTAAGTCAATAGTAATTAAGGTAATTTTAAATTTGAAGCAATAGTAGTTTAATACAATAAACGTTGAAAGTAGTTGTAGTTCAGGTCAGTAAATAGTTTGTGATTTAAATCAATAGTACTTTAGGTCACTGGTAATTTGAATCGATTGTAGTTCAGATTAATGAAAGGTGGAATTAATAATAGTACAGGTCAATAAACGTATAAAGTAGTTGTAGTTCAGGTCAGTAAATGTTTATTAGTTTGAATCAATACTAGTTCAGGTCATTGGTAATTTAAAGTTTAGATAAATAACAGTTTAAATCAATAGTAATTAAGGTAATTTTTAAATTGAATCAATAGTAGTTTAATACAATAGTCGTTTATTTCTTTAACAATTTGAATGTCAGTTTGTCTCAATGGCAGTTCAGGTCAAGGATAGTTTGAATCTACTTATCAGAATGATAGTTTAAATTAATAATAGTTTCATTCATGATAGTTTGCATTAATTATTTTAAAAATGTTAAAAGCTTATATGTTTTATAGTTTAATCAATTGAAGTTTAGGTCAATGTAGGTATAAATCAACAGTAGTTTACATAATTGGTGGTCTGCAAAAACGGTAGTTTAAATTTTCGATAGTGCGAATATTTAATAGATAAGTTGCAGTTTATTTTAGCTACAGTTTAACGTAAAAGTAGTTTAGGTCATCGATATTTTCAATCACTTATTTTTCGTATCTCGACCTTATTTCTTAGTTGGAGTTTTTTATATTTGATAGTCAGACATTTTCATTTTAATTGTAGTTCAGGTCAGGAATATTTTGATTCTGTGCTTGCGTAAATAATTTAGTTTGCATGTATGGTAGTTTAAATCTTCCATAGTCGAGATATATTTAATATTTTAATGGAAGTTCAGGTCAATGGTAGTTTAATGCAATTGTAGTTTAGGTCATTAATTGTTTCGATTAATGACAGTTTTGCAGCAATCGTCGTTTTTATTTTCGACAGTCTGAATATTCGTTTCCAGGATAGTTTGATGCAATTGTAGTTCACCGATTGTTTAGAATCTCGACAGTCTGTATTAATCGTATACTTTATATTTTTGACAGTCTGGATATTCGCTTTAATAGTAGTTTTGGTCAACGATAATTTGATGTATTTGTAGTTTAGGTCATTTATAGCTTGAAACAATTATTGTTCAGATGTTTTACAATTTGCATTAATTGTAGTTTACGTATTCGATGATTTTGATATTTAGCAGTATAATTGTAGTTCAGGTCAAAGATATTTTGACGCGATTCTAGTTTAGATGATTGATAGTTTGAATAACTCATTGTTTATATCCTTGACCGTTTGTATCAATTGTAGTTTACATTGTTGATAGTCTGAATGTGTCTCAATGGTAGTTCAGGTCATTGATTATTTAAGTGAATGGTAGTTTAGGTCATTATTTTGAATCAGTGTTTAGAAAATTGAGTTTGCATGAATGTTGCTTTTAGTCTTTGATAGTTTGTACATTTAATAGTTTGTATCGATTGTAGTTCAGGTCATTGATAGTTTGTATATAATTTTCAGTCATTTTTTTTTGTTTGCTTGCTTGGATATTTATTAAATCATTGTACGGTGGCTTAGATTTTACTTGATAGTCGAAATATAACTATATGAAGAATCTGAATTAATTTTTTTTTTTTTGTAAGAAGCGACACATTTGGAATGAATAGTTGTTTATATCAGGTATTAGCAATTAAAATTTCTCGAGTTCTTTGACCGCTAGGGATTGCTCAAGTGTTTCGAAGGTCGATTGACACCTTGTATCTGTTATGTGATGACATAACTGCCGAATAAAAGTCCAATGACTTTTGTGGGTCAATCGAGAGAATGACGCGTGTCTCCTTCGTAGTGATTATATGGAGAATGGTAAATAGACGTTATATGGGGTTGTGACGGGAGAGGAAATAAGGGTAATGTAGGTCAGTAAATGAATAGCTAGCACTTTCTCCGGACCGTTTGAAAACAGGCTCCGCCCGTAAGTGACTGTACACCGTACACCGTCATACTCTTTGTGGATCTTCTCTCCCGGATCGGTTGCCTCTCTTCAATTCTAACGGGAGATTCGAACGGTACTCGTATATATAAACGATCTTAGAGATGGAAATCGGACGGATCAAGGCCATGAATTGACGAAAGGCAGCTGCCCGTTTGAATTTCAAAAACGGAAACGCCTCTACTTCCCTATATTATCCTACTTTTCAATTCGATAAATATCCAAAAGGGTGTATCATTGTTCCAATGAAAATCGATTTCTTGTCATCGTCTTCATATTTCCTCAAGTAATCATTCAAATTTCAATCAATCAAATTTCACCCATTTTTTTGCCCCCTTTGCAAAAGGGTTAGATTTACGTTTCAAAAACAAAACAAAATTTAATAGAAAATTATCATCAGCAATAAAAAAATATGTAAATAAATAAATTTGAAGAGAAAGGTGTCTATTAATGGGAAAATTCATTCCAATGATTTGCAGATATAATAAGGCCTACAATTTATAAACTTGATTAAATTGTAAATATTCTTGACGTTTCTTTTCTTCAAACATATATATAATATGATGATAATTCAAATCGAGTTAACTGTAAAGTGACTTTTGGCTGGAATTTATATCGCAAGATGAAATTATGTATCAAGTGTTACAAGATCTATTCAGTCTAACGTTATATTCGTCCAGCTGTTCTTCACTGGAATAGTTGATTATAATCTCTAATGCAGAAGTTTATTCAAACGAGCCACAACTCTTCAATCCCCATTTTTGAATTTCAACTAAGCTATATGAGAATTCATTAACAAAAAAAAAGGTGCATATTAATTTCTATAATCATCATTTATATAATTATGTATGTTTTTAATTTAATTCATAAAATTTACATCAGTCAGTAAGAAAAAAAATTCTTTTTCTTTCTAAATTATAATTTTTCTCCGTGAATCATTTTTTTTTATTTGATTTACAAGTTATTTATTGATTTAGGATTCTAAATACTTGTTGTTTGCTTTTAAAGAAATATTTCAATCGGACATATAGTAAAAGGTATATAGAAATAATTGATAATTATTAGAAAAATGCAGAATGACAAGGAAAGTTTTCTAGAAAATGAGGAGTGAGGTAAGACTGCATCACTTTTAATGCTAAGTTATTACAAGTTTAAGTACTAGAAAGTTGATGTCTTGCTGTATTACCAACACAAAGTACATTATTCTATCTCAAATATAGAAAATACGGTTCAATGTTGTTCCTTGCCTTTGAAAACAAAATGTATACTTATTTTTCTAATTAATCAGAAACGGAAATTATTTTAATAACCCTCTATTTTTCGATAATTCATCAATTCTTTTTCCATAATGCTAATAAGAAAATTATAAATTAAAAATAAAATTATTCATAAAATAATTATAAAAATTATTGTTTGTGAAAAAATGGTGAAATTTTTCATGATCCACAAGTTTTGAAACGTTCAAATGAACGAAATATTTTTTATTAAATATATATTCATAAATTACTGATTGCAATAA
>JUFY01030852.1:0-27574 GCA_001855655.1 Leptopilina clavipes | reverse complement strand
CCCTACCTATAAAGTAGGTTTTCCCTACCAAGTTAAAAGCGAAAAAAAATTTATTACACTCATACAAAAAAAGCTATTCCTACCTACCCCATATCTAGATAAGACAAACCTACATTTTAAATATCATACCAACACTCTTAGAAGCACTCCACGGTTCTCTCTCATACCGCCCAGGTGCAAAAATCCTACACTAGGGTAAGAAGGAACCATATGCATACCTTTAGCATTTGGAACCTCCTATGGGGGCCACTAGGCCCCGTACGTCCCGGGATCGTACCCGACACCTGAGCGCAAACACACAAATAGCTGAAAAAAAGAAAATTTTAATTGACTCTACGTTAATTTTTAAATAAACTTAAACTTCAAATTTACGCATGCATTAATTTTTAACATTAATAATTAAACATTATAAATTCAATAAGCAAAATTAAAAAATAACTTTAAAATAAATAAAATATTTTTGATCTATTTTCAACTGCGTTATTTTTAAAAAGGAAGAAAATTACTTTTAAAAGTGATAAAAAATAACAAACATATGGAACAAATTATAAAACACAAAGACATATTATAAACAATGAAAATAACATTGACGAAAATATTAATTTCTATAATAAAATAAAATCATATTATAGAAAATAATATATTTCATCAATGGTGTCACTATGTTGTTAATGATTCCTTCCCTGTTTTGAAAAATTCTTATAAAGTTACGTGTGAATTAATTTGTATTTGAGAAAAATCGCGAAGATAATTGAAAAATTCATAAATTAAAAATATTATCCAAAATGATAATTTTTTATATTTAATAAATTTAATTAACTCTAAACTGACTTTATAATATATGAAGTAAATAAACTTAAAAACTGTGTTAAACAGGGAAGGATAAATGATAAAAGAATCCACTGGCTTTGTTATATTGGTGATTTATCCCACGTTGTGGCGATGGGATCCTACCACATCACCCTTTCTGAGCCACCCCCGAAGATCCCTGATTCTTAATTGCACTTCTGCGTCAGGTCGGGGGTTACACGGAACCGTAAAAAAAATATTTTAATAATAAAAAAAAGAGAAAAAAAAATACGGCAGTGTGCAGGGACTACTTTTCTTCTCCACATCCTTCCTTCCTCCAGTTGTCGACTTGGCACTTAATACACTCTGAAAAATAAAAAATTAAAAAAAATTATTATTTAGTTTCTAAAACATTATTATATACAGATAATTAATTATTGTTAAACATGAAGCATTTTACTTGTTATTAAAAATTTGATATTAATATTTACAAATATATAAAAATTTATTATTTATTAAATTTAAAAATCATACTTACTTTCCGCGGATTTTCGCGTAGTGGTACAGGTAACGATGACAGCATTCTCATTCTCTGGATACTCTGCTTCTTTCTCCTGAACCAACTGCCTGAAAATTTTTAGAAAAAGTTGTTATGTTACACATGTAAAATAAAATATTCACGATTCAATTATTTATAACCCAATAACTGCCTTTGATATTTTTAATTCAAAGAAGTTAATTAACTTACAATGAACTGCGCTCAGCTGTACCCGATCTCCTCCAGGAGCTGCTCCGCAACAAACACCCATCCTTCAAGAATTGAACGCCTACAAACTGAAAAAAATTTCTTATAATTTCTTTCAAAATAGTACTAACTTTAGTATTATGACAAAAATATTATTAAACACAATTTAATATGGCGTAAAAAGGATAAAATTTTTTTGTAAGGTGAAATGTCCTTTTCATAGCAACTCATAATTTACAAAAAATTAATTAATTAATAAAAGAATACTAAAACTGATGAAAAAAATTTCGCGACAATCTCAGTAAACTTCAAAATCGATTTTTAAATTGGTAAAAAATTAATCATTGAAAATACTTACTCTTGCGTATTTTCATGACTTTGTATAGATATGAGATGACACCATATCCTTCCTCTTAATGAAGGTATTTCACCTCCGAAACACCATATTCGACCATTGGCAATAAATCGATCCACTCGGTCAGATAGAAAATTTTGACCCATGGAATTCTGCCTAGAAAAAATAATTTGAAAAATTTACATTAACTTCCTTCAAAGAATCTCATCACTATTAAAATCGCCAATTGATTGTCAATTTACAATTTTATTATGTTTATATTTTATTTCCATTTATTTAAATTATTTAAACTTTTTTATTCTTATTAATTTATAATTATTTTTAATCGTTTAATTAATAATCTCCAATTCATTGTCAATTTACAATTATATTTATTTTTTATTTTCATTTATTTCAATTATTTCAATTTTTTTATTTTTATTAATTTATAATTATTTAATTAATAATCGCCAATTAAATGGGCACAGCACAACCTGTAAATAATCCACCATCTTTCTTCATAATCTTCACTTGAACAACCGTAGCAATAACCATGTAGCAATAAATACTAGGTTAGGTTCAAATAAAAAAATTCTAAAGAGAAATAAAATACATGCAAAAAAAGGAAGAATATAAAATCAGCTTATTGAATAAATCAAACGATAAATTTGAATATATGTGCAAGTTTACCGGCATGTATGTAGAGGATGAGAGAGATCTTGTTGTCACTTGACAAAGGAGTTCAGCATCCATCAGAATCATGTCAATCCACAATTTCATCTGGACAAATACATTATATTTTCGTCAATGTTTTAAATTCCGGTTGAAATTAAGTTAAATATATGGATAAAAATACATTTGTAGAAAGAAAAACAATGAGCAAAGCGGGAGCACAATGAAAAGTTACAATTATGCGCAGGCAAGTGACGCACTGACGCATTCTTCTTACTAGACAGTGTTGCCAATTTCGAAAAACATAAATGACCATTGTTTAAGAAATAAGCACTATATTTAAATATTATTAAGTGTAATTCTAATAAAAACCGATTAATAAAGTATAAGAATTAACTTAGTTTAATTTTTTTAAATTAATAAATATTTCGAAAATTAATATTACGTGATGGGTTAAAATCCAAAGAATTTTACATTCATGCATGCGCTGTGTGCTGGAATTTCTCAATTGAAATATTTTTTGATATCGAAATTTTTTCGCAATTATTTATTATAATTTTATACCTGGCTATAAATATTTTCTACTTTTTTATTTAATTAATACAGTGGGAAACGAAAATCTGCATTTATGTTTCATTCCACTTAACCTAACTTTTTGTAATACATATACAAAATTTACAAAAATAGAACAAAATTTTACAACATTTAATTAATTATTTTCATTCATATTTAAATATATTTTCTCAAAAACAAAACAAATGGCAATGTAAAATTATCGTTAACTAATAAAAATTTATTCAAAACTGCAATAAATTAGAAAAAATTTTTTCATTCTTGATTTGCAATAATTATGTTCACTGGAACTACATACCGACGTTGAGAAAAATTTTGTGTCGTTCGTATCTATGTCTATCTCTACTTGTTTTGCAAAAATTTAATAAATAATTCATCTTCAATCAATTATTTACTAGAAATAATAAGGATTTAGTATAAAAAAAAAGAAATTCTTACCACTTTCAAGCAAAAATACAGCACAAATTTCTCTGATGTTTCAAGTTCAACAATGTCCGTTGACTGCAGTGAGAATGCCAACTCTGGAAAAATGAAAGAACTTTATATTTTATTACAGTTCCGCCAACCTAACTCTAGAAGCATTCAACTTTTGTACATTTATCAATATTTAATAGTACTATGTTATTTTGGGTTTAATTTTATTTGTCTTTTATTTTATTCATAATCAATCTTGTATAATACATATTAAATATTAATCCTAATTCCTAATTAACTTTTTACCTGTTACTCAATCAAATTTGTCTACTAATTCCGCGGCGTAGGGACATTTCGCCATCTAGCGGCAAGGATGTAAAAGTCATGGTTGTCAAAATTTTTAGGTTATCTTTTTGTCGAAATATTTTCTTCCAAATATTTTGACTTTTCTTTTAATTCTCAATAAACTTATATAATATGTCGACTCTTTGAACAATTTTAAACTTAATTAATGATAAATTTTTATATTCAACGTTAAGATCAAAAAGATATGAGTAGATTTAATTGTTAGTGTACACGGGAGAATACATGGGCGATTGGCCTGTGACGTGCTCATAGACATTAGGGCAGTGTTCCGAGTTTCAGACACATGACGCGCATGCGCCAAATGGTTCAATCCACAATGAAATAGTGGCGGGAGTTTTAAATTCACTATAATATTTAAATTCGCCCTCTACTATTCGATTGGCTGTGTAAATTTAATCATTTTACGCAGACGCAAATAAATAAGCATTACTTCCGGTGCTTCCGGTACAGAGAGATCCCGCGCAAATAGAAGCGATATTAGCGCCAAGAACGCCGTTCGCCGGTGAAATAAACCTTAACCCTAAAAAATTTGTCATTTCTGTGTTAGACGTAATTGAAATTTGTTCTGTTTGAACATTATTTTCTTTTTTTCTGCTTCATCCTTATACTTAATTAAACAAAAATGTCTGGACGTGGTAAAGGAGGTAATTATTACTTTTACTGTCTGTTTTATTGCTTATTTTTTGTGAATTTAATGATTTATATCTTTTTTTTTTGTCCTGTAAAGGCAAATCAAAGTCAAAATCCAAGTCACGTAGTAGCAGAGCTGGTTTACAGTTCCCAGTCGGTAGAATTCATCGACTTTTAAGAAAAGGAAATTATGCCGAGAGAGTAGGTGCAGGTGCACCTGTTTATTTGGCTGCAGTTATGGAATATTTAGCTGCTGAAGTCCTTGAATTGGCAGGTAACGCGGCACGTGATAACAAAAAATCAAGGTAAGAGATTTTCATTTAAATTTTCGGAAAACTTTTTCTTTTATTCTCACTTGAATTAAATTTTTAAAAGGGTATTTTATATTTAAGAAAAAAAGATTTCAATAAAATTTTATTTTATTCTTTTTAGAAATTTTTTTTAGGTTAATTATAACTATTCTTTGTGATCTAAATTATATAGAATTAAATTAAATTACGCTTTGTGTTGATATATTGAAATTTTGTAAATTTTGTTGTAAATTTTGTTTTAAATCAATAATTATTTAATTACTTTTAAAATTAAAGTAATTTATATTTGTGAATGAGAAAATAATCGAGAAACTAGTCACCCTTGGAAATTGTATATATATTTGAATTTATTCCATTCTGTTATTCAGCATTTAATTCGATTGACCTTTTTTTCAGTTATATTTATTGATCAAAACAAATTTATTTTGACTTACATATTTTAATATGTATTTTGATTGCTTTCATTGATACCTACCGTTTGATAAATTAGTATTGAAGAAATTTATTTTTCTCCCTTACATTAAAAAAAAATCTATTTAATTTAATAATAATTTTTTTATTATTTAATATTTTTAAAAATAAATTTTTTAATTGATTTGTTGAAAAAAATTTTCTTGACTAATTTTCCTACAATTATAATTCAAATATTTTATTTTAAATCTTAAATTGTTTTAAGAGTCTTTAATTTTTTTTTTTATTTTTTCAGAATCATTCCTCGACATCTTCAGTTGGCCATTAGGAATGACGAGGAATTAAATAAACTTCTCTCAGGAGTTACCATTGCCCAGGGTGGTGTCTTGCCTAATATTCAAGCCGTTTTATTACCGAAAAAAACTGGGGGCACAAGTGGCAGTTCCAACAAAACTTCACAAGAATATTGAGGGAAAGAAAAAATGTATTTCTATACATAAAATTTGTTATTATTAATTTAAAGGCCTGTTAATCAAGCAAATTTGTGTTACCTAAAGTTGCTACGTATGGACCTGTTTCAGATGAAAAAAGGAACGAAAAACCTTTTTAAAAATCAAGAACATCACACTTATTTAATAATCGTCAAGAATTGCTTTGCGTTTTGTAATTTTGTCCTTATTATAGTGTGTCTTTAAGTGTTGAAAGTAATTTGTTTTTCTTTTGAATAAATAAACAGAAAGTTGGTAAAATTACATTTTTCCATGACTATTTTTATTTATTTCAATATTTTCATTTTCTTCTATTTTATCCTAGCTTTTTTTGCAAATAAAATTTAATTTACATTCAATATTTATTATAATAAAATTAAAAATATAAATTAAAATTATTAGAATAAAATATTTATTAAAATAAATAATTATTTTGTCTTATATGTCTTTTTCTTACTTTCTCGGTAAATTTTAAGTTTATAAACTCTGAAAATAAAACATATAATATATATTTCCGAAATATTTTTAAAAACAGGAAATGAATTTTTTACACAAAAAATGCAAAAATTACGCAACTTCCGGTATCCGGTTAGTTCCCCGGCTTAACACACTAGCGTCTTTGATCTTGAAAAGACATGACGTTTAATTTGTGTTTGTGACAAATTTTAATTTATATATAATTTTCCCATTTTTATTATATTGTATAGCACAAATTTTTGTGAAAATAAAAATGTCGTCGTCCGATATTGCAATGCTTGTTGACATGGGATTTACCATTTCAAGCGCGTAAGTTAAAAAATTCATTGCCTAAAAATGAAACAATTATTGAAACATAACCTCAAAATGTAAAAACTTACACATTTTGTTTCAGGGAAAAAGCCTTGCAAATAACGGGAAATAAAGGTGTAGAACCAGCAATGGAATGGTAAATTTACTAATTTTCTCGATTATTTATTATTATTCATAGTTTTTAATGTTTTTTTTTAAACCTGTACACTTTTCCAAAATTTGCATGTCACTATTACACACTCAATTATTTCAATAATAATGATTATGATTTATTAACATTGTTGACTCATTAGTTTTTATAGGGGGAAAAAAAAAAGAAAACTGACATTTTAAAAGTCCTGCAAATTTTACCGAAGAAAAAATGTTAATAAAATCAGAAAGAAAATGTAGAAATTGAATTAAATTTTTTCATTTCGCAAAAATTAAAAATTTTCAGTAAAAATGTCTTCTAGGACATTTAGTTTTCTTGATAAGTGATTTAATAAAAAAAAATTATATTCCCGAAAGTCGCATTTGAGGTTATTTTTATAATACAACTCTAAATTAATAATATTTAGAAAAATGAAGCAAATTTTTAAAAACTTACTGAATTATTATTTCCATGAGAAAGAACTAAAGTTAGTTTGTATAAAAAATTTTTTAATTAAATAATATTTATTATATAATTATATTGAAAACATAATGTAATATCAATAAAAGCATTTTTTATTTTCGATTATTTTAATAAAATAAATATTTAAAAAATATAAATTTTTTACTTTCAAGGCTATTAGCGCACAACGATGAATCCGAACCTCCGGAATCACCAGCAGAATCACCAGTTGGAGAGAGTGCTCCTGATTCAGTTGCTGCTGCCGAACCAAATCAAGATATGGCAAGCGCAAGTGGAGAAAATAAAGATCCAGACGTTGCAAAATCAATGAAATGTGACGTGTAAGTCTTTGACAAAAGAAAAGAATTCTTTAATCCACTGCAAAATATTTTCATTTTTTTATTTTATTAAAAACGAATTTTTCTAGATGTGGAAAATTATTCAATTCGACACTTGAGGTTGAGTTTCATGCGACAAAATCGGGTCACGATCAATTTTCCGAGAGTACAGAAATGAAAAAACCATTGACCGACGAAGAAAAGAGGGAAAAATTAAAGCAATTAGAGGAAAAACTCAAAGAGAAACGAAAGGAACGCGAGGAAAAGGAAAAACACGAATCATTCGAGAAGGAGAAACTTAGAATACGCTCTGGAAAAGAAATGTCCGAAGCCAGAAAAAAGTAACGAAATTATTTCTTTTTTTTTTTAAATTAAAAAGGAATTTTAAAAATAGCTTTGCAATATTTACAAAAAGGAAAATCCACGAATTTTTTTTAAATTGTATTTATTTCGTAAAAAATTGATGAGAAAATTGTATGTGATTTTATTGCTTGAAGGTTAGAGGAAATCGAAATGCAAAGGATATTGGAGCAAAGAAGACGCGAGAAAGAGGATGACAAAAGAGCTCGTCAAAGGGTTCGAGAGCAAATTGAAGCCGATAAAGCTGCGAGAAAAGCAAAAGCAGCTGGTGCAAGTAATCAAGAAACACCGTCAGCAACTCCAAACGCAATTTCACCAACTGCATCGAGTCCAATTGAAATTGCTCCCAGTACTGCCGTTAAAAAGGACTACAATCAAACGAGACTCCAAGTGAGTAATTTATTTTCAATTTTATTTTCAAAATTTGTAAAACAAAAAAAATGAATCTAAAAAGTTTCGCTAAAAAATGCCCCGGTGTATCTTAAAATAAAAAATTGTTTTCTCTTACTACATTTTTCTAGATAAGACTCACAAATGGACAAACAATAACGCAAACTTTTGGATCCAAGGAGCAATTGTCGGCTGTGAGACTTTACATCGATATGAATCGAACGGATGGCGATGGATCTTTTAATTTAATGACGAATTTTCCCCGAAAAGTTTTTACAGACGATGATTTCGATGCACCTTTAGATGTTTTGGGTAATTCAAAATTAGTTTCTGATTAATTTTTTCTTCAGTCAACAAAAATGGAAATAAGTAGTAATTAATTAGACAGTAAATTATTTTGGTAAATAATAATTTAACTACTTGTAATTTTTCAGGTTTGGTACCCTCGGCAGTTATAATTATTCAGAAAAAAGTACAATGATCATCGAAACAATTATCGTGAGCTAAAGAAAATTATTAATATTACTATTAGATTTTTAGCTATTTTTTAAATAAGCAACTCGCAATTCCTCGATTTGTGCGCTGAAATTTTTTTTTTTTTTTCCCCTAAAGAACTAAAAGAGAAATTAAGACTTTTCTTTTATTTGATAATTACAAAGTAATAAAAAAAAATCTCTATTTGAATTTAAAAGCATCGACCAATTTTTTTTTAATTTTTTAATTTACAAAGTTAAATACTGATTTACAATTTGTACCAAGCATTACCTGTGGATATTAAAATATATATCTCTTCGGTAGTTTCTTACTGTCTAATAATTCGAAGCTTGAAATTTAATTCTCTCTTTCCTTTTTATTCTCTTTTGAGTTTTTATATTTACAATTTAAAAAAAAATATTTTCCTAGATGAAAATTTTTTGTTAAATTCTCATAACTTCGTGAGGTACAACACCGGAATAAGTGACGTTTTGTTTATGATTGCAGTCGGTTGGAAAATTTACGATTCCATCGCAGTTTGTCAATTGTAATTGTTTATCGAAGCATATTCGTATTTCGAATATATAAGACTCGTGGGTTTTCTGTGAATGAAAAAAAGCAATTTAATTGATTAATTTTTTTTAATTACTTTCTGCGTCGATAAAAATTTATTCTTACCGGATTTTTGACGCACATTATTTGTGCGTTAACGTCCAAAATTTTTTTAATACCATTGAGAATTGTTTTCACTGGATAATTATTGCCAGGAATAATGTTGACTTTAGCGAGAATATTTTTCATATCATATTTATCGAGAAAATTGAGGCCCATTTGAAAATATTTTTGTTCTGTATTCATTTTCTCCAATATTGCCGCACATGTGCCATGCTTGTCCCATTCGTGTTTCCAAAATGAACCCGGTTTCATTCCATATTCAATGTCCATCCATTTTAATTTTAATTCATTTTCAATGCTTGCCAATGCCGATAAATCGAAATTCATACTTTTGTTACAAAATTCAGGACCAATTTTATGAAATTGCGTTGGCCAAATTCCATGTATTGTCCATTCATCATTGGCGGGTAATGTGCAATTGTGTTTTTGTGATTTTTCCTTCCATTCAAAGCACACTGATTGCGGCCAATGTTGAGTGAAAATGAGAATATCAAAATTTTTATCCGACGATACTTTCAATCGTTTACGATGATACGAGCTCCTACGCCTTTAATATAGAAATTATTTAATAATAAGCACAATTATGAAATTGAATTCATTTTCTTACACTCGACACGCGAGAATCTCGTTTTGTAAAATTGTACATTTTTTTTTATTTTAAATATTACTTCATTAACTTTAATATTAATTTAAATTATTCGTAATAATATTATTATTCAATAGAAGAAGAAAAATAATAATACCGATATTTTGAAATGCACATCTGCATCAATAAATGAAAATGACCTTAGAAATTTATCTCGTTGCAACTGTTACAAGGAAGCTTATTTTATTAGCAATTAAAAAGTTCTTTCGTTGCAAAAAGAGAAAAGAAAAATAGAATGAAGTCAACTTAAACTATTCATTCCAACGAAAGGTTGTAAAATTTTTTATTATTGAATTTAATAATAATAATAATATAATAATAATAATAATAATAATAATATAATAATAATAACAATAATAATAATAGTATTAATAAACAATTTTATTTGGATCCGTATTCAAACGATTAGAAAAATTAGAAGTAAATTTTCCATTTAATATTATACATTATTATTCCATATTTACAAATTATAAATATTATTTTATTATAAATTCTATATTTATATCTTAGTTGAAAAATGAAAAGAAAAATTAATTAATCTCATTCCATGGAAAAATAATTTACTAACAAATTTCTTTTTATTACAGGAAAATAATTTTTAATCGAAAAAATTAATTCTATCGTAGAAAAATAATTTAATTATTAGAGAATTTGTCCCTTGTTTTATTATTTATTTTATTATTTATTTCCTTGTTATTATTATTTATTATACCTTCTAGATCAATAATAATTAACATCTGTCATGAATCATGCAATGATTAAATAACATAAATTTGTTCTTGAAATGAAAATATAAAGTTTTGTAAATTTTGTTATATAATATTTTTCGACAATAATTAATAATTTTTTTTTCAACTCACCCATTTGAAATGTGAATAAATAAAATGAGAAAAACGATGAAACTCCAAAAGTGTAACAATTTCATGATCATAAATGGGGAAAAAACACCTTTTTTAGATCATTTGAAGGAAAGAAGAAAAAAAAAGGAGAAAGTGAACGTTCTAACAGTTTGCACTGCTCTGAACTGGACACAAAGGAAAATAAACTCGTTTGCTAGTCACTATAGTCCCCTCTTTTTATTTTGCTGCATCAGTATCTTCCATCAGTTGCCTCGAATATATATATATATATATATAAATCCGAAAGTCGAGTAAAAAGTTTTGAGGGTATTTTTATTTTTCTCCAAAAGGAATGATAGAAAATAAAACGAAAATTAATCTCTAAATAAAAGAGAGAAAGAAATAAAGGGATAAATTAATTTTACGAACGGAAAAAAATTGTTTCCAAGAAATTTTATTTATTCAATATTAAATATAATTATTTTCATTTATATTTATTGCAAAATTTTGAAAAAAAATTTTATGTTTCTTCAGTGAATTGAAATTGAATTGAAAAATAAAAATTTTGATATTTTTTTGTTTGTTGGTTTTTTTTTTAAATTACTTTCGAATAAATGAAAGAAAATAAAATCTTAATATGTTAATTAGTTTCTCTTCAAAGTGATTCATAATTATCACAACATTAGCATCATTGTAGAAATATTTATACGTGTCAAATGATCCAGTAAACTGTTTTAAAAAAATGTATTCATATTCATTACTCATTATTAGATTACATCTACAAAGTAGTCATCGTAATTGTTCTTTTTTTTGCCGATTACATGATTGAGATCATTTCTTTTTTCATTGTTTTTTTTTAAATCTTTTATCGAAATCATATTATTTAATTTTTTTACTCATTTAATGAAATGATAAAAAAAATTTACAAGCAAATATTTATTTTATTTTGTACAATTAAATATTTACAATATTTTTTAATAATCATGGAAATAATTATTCAACATTTTTCGAATATTTTTCAACTTTTGTACACAAATACATATTCTTTTCTCATGTACATTCCTCTCGTAAAGAAATAAAACAATTTTTTTTTTAAATATAAACAGTATTAAAAAAATTTTATATTTTTAATAGAGGAGAAAATTTTTTGCAGTGAAGAAACTTTATAAAATCTTATCTTTAAGCTTTTAAAAAATAATCTACGCTTATATTTTAATGACTTATTAAATATAATATAATATTGAAAAAATATATATGTACATATAAGGCATATTTATAAATATTTAAATAACAGTAAAAAATCAGAAAATCTAATAAATTTTTTGTCAATAATTATTTTGTAACATTCATCTTTTTTTTCCAATATGTACACATATTTGAAAAATATTCATGGCACACTTGGCTTTTAATTTATAATATTAAAATTATAAATTATCAACATTTTAGTACGAAACAAATATGATTGTAATAAATAAATTAAATGTGTACGTGAAATCTTCTCTTTTGACGATTCTTTTCTCTTCTATTTCTGTATAAAAATATATTAAATGAATTAAAGTTTAAAATAATGTAAAATTAATTTTCGTGTGATTTTTATAAATTAATGTTATTCAAGAGCTTAAATTTATTTTTAAAAAATTTTCTTCATGTCAAGTATTTTCTGTTTATATTTCTTTATATAAAAAAAAAAAAAAAAAAGCGGAAATATTTATGATTCCTATTATTAAATCTCACTGAATACTAAAGTAATTTTTGACAAGTCTGCCAATCAAGTGAAGTGCCCGAAAAGTTTTGTTTGGCTGCAATCGTTGTCTTAGTAAATAATACGTGAGTGCTTTAAATAAAATAAGAGTCGCAATTAGAGCGACAAAATCCACCCAAAATATTACATTCTCCATACCTAAAATGAAAAAATTATTTCGTATTTTAATATTAAATATTTATCAATTTTAAATTAATTGTATATATTAATTCTTATTTATTAAAAATTCTCTCCACTTTTGTAAAATTATAATTTTACAAAAGTGGATTTTATTTTTCATACCCATAATGCGTAATAGCTCGCGAGGAACTCGATAATGACAGTACATTTCGTCCTTTGGACAGGGTAATTTTTGTCTATTATATCCATAAGTGGCCGTTATGAGTCCCTCGAGACCATATCGAATGTAACTCAAATACATAACGAATGTTCGATAAATAGGCAATGGTTCCGTACTTCCCATTCCTTGAACTGCAAGTAACATTAATGGCACTGTCAAAGCTGGTCCCAAGAATATTCCATTCTGTTGAAAAAGAAATTATTATAATTTACATCACGAGTTGCAGAAAATTTTTTATTTTTATACATAAATATACAAATATAATGGAAAAAATTGAAAAATACTCACAACAATATTTAATGTACTGGCGATTGCAAATCCCATTGTTTCTGAGATTAATGACGAAATTAAACACGTGCTGAAGAACATTACGCATCTATAAGTTTCAAGAGGCTGTCCCGTTATTAAATAAACCATTGATAAATAGATTAAACCAAGGATTATCTGTTCGATAAGGAAAAAAAAGAAGATAACAAACAATATTATAATCCCATACATTTTGTTAATAATTTTTTATCGTTTTTCTCTGTAATTAATTTTACCAAATAAATAAAAATGAAAATAGAAAAAAAACTAATTTCATTTTTTTTTTTTATAACTAAAATGAAAAAAATTAATAATATTTTTCTTTTGTCAAAATCAACCAACCTGAGCGGGTATACTGGAAAGTGTGTGAGCACAAAAATATGGACTAAGATCGTACCATCTGTTAAAATGTTCTCTTTTTATGAGATGAACTTCCGATGGAACTGTAAGAGAAAGAAGAAAATTATCACAAATTATTTTGACATAAAATTGATAAGAATTGTATTAATTAAAATTCGATAAAAAAAAAGGAAGATTAATAGAAAAAAGAATAATAATATAGTAGACAATTTCTTACAGTGTAATAATACCGGAAGCATGGGAATGTAGAGAAAGACAATTAAGCACGTGAAACAAAAACCAAAATTGAAAAGTGTTTTCGAACCATCGTTGCCTATTCCCAAAAATAGACTACCGATGATTACACCCAGGAATATGTGTAAAAACAACTTCAGGTACAAATAGTTCTAAAAAGAAAATATAAAAATTTTATTATATTGAATCAATAAAAATGAATAATAATTTAACAAACAAATTATACATTAATAAATTCACAATTTATAAAAATTCTTTATATTTAGAAAAATAAATTTAAAAATTGAATTAGTTTATAGAGCCTTTCTAATTTTCTAATAAAAAATTTATTAGAAAAATAAATTTTTAAATTGAATTTATTTATTGAGCTTTTTCTTTATTTTAAAAGTAGTTGAAAAAGAAAACAATCTTACTCGATTTCTATAGAGTTGCAGCATCATTCTATTCAAGAGTATTCGAAATTGATCGTACCATGAAATTTTCGTTATTTCTTGTTCGAGTTCAGATTGAAAATATTCAATTCTAACAATTGGTGTAATTGGTGAAATTGTATCTACATAACCAATCATTCGTTCTACCAGATCATTGCCATATTCTCCGGATGAAACTTCTATTACTAGAAAGGTAAGTAGAGCATTATTTGTAAAAGAAAATTTTACAAAATGGAAAAATATTTTTATGATGAATATTATATAGAATTACCAAAATCAGCCGGATTGTAATGTCTGGGACATTCAATTCCAATATGCTGTAAAAATGGAACAACATTTCCAGCATTTCCTCTATAAACACATTGTCCTTTTGCAACAATATAAACGTGTTGAAATTTCGCAAAAATACTCGCACTCGGTGTATGAATTGAACAAATTACAGTCCTTCCACCTTGCGCCACCCTTTGCAGTAAATCTATGCATTGCACTGAAGATAATTCATCCAAACCTCTGAAATTAAAGGAAATTATCATGAAAAACAATCTTACTTTTAAATATAATAATAGTGAAATAGCAATGAAAATAATGACCTAAGAAAGTGAGGTTAGGTTTATTAATTTTCACCATTTTCACGTACATATAATAATAATAATAATTTGTCCTCTTTAATTTTCATATTTCTCTTGACGTAATTATTGAATTTGACCAATATTGGGACAATTTTGATTATTAATTAACTAATTAATTATTAAATCAAAAAATGAATTTTTGATTATATCGATTTTGATTTATACCTTTGATAGTTAACTAAACTGTCAACCGTCAACTAAACTGACAACAATATGTAATTAAAAAAATCTATTTTGTTTTTTTTGTTTTTGTTAAATTTATTATTGTTTATTAATTATTATTTTGACAGTTTTCGATATTTTGTAGAAACAATTTAAAAAAAAATATCGATTTACTTTTCGATAATCGCCACTAGCGTGCGCCACTCATTAGTTCCGATTGTCGCGCCAGCCAATGGGTGCAGTTGGAACTGGACAACGTTTGGGGGGGAATGTATGTGCTTGGAGGGGGAACGCCGAGAGCGTCATTATGTGTCTGGAGTCGGAAGGGTAAGTATCGGTAGAAGAAGAATGCTCACGGAGGGAATTCTTGAGCTAAATTAGTGCAGATACACCTGTACTTCTTTCGCATGTCCTCTTTCGTGAGTTTTTGGTACAAGTATATATACATTTGCACTGAGACGATGTACATTTGTGTATAGACACAAATTGTACATGATTTCGTACAATTAGTGTATGTTTTCTACCAATGGCGTACGTCTTTGTTTCATGCAGAAAAAAGTGTCCCCATGTCTAGTAATAATTTAGCTTAATACTTTCCTACGTGCTGCAAAGTAAATGTGACGCCTAATTCCCATAGTGACATGGGAACATTTAGTTAATTTACCCTTCCGAATTCAGTGTTCGGTTTTTTTGCGGGGTCAATGTACTTGTTAGTACTACTGCGTCCAGTGAATATTACATTCTCGTGTCTAGGAATAAACTACATTTTTTCTTCCCGGTGTTCTAATAGAAGGCGTTTTAACTCAACGAATCGTTTTTTTCGAATTTTGCATCGCGCAATGATGCTTGAATTTTCGGAGTGTTTCTTAAAAATAATCATATTTTTCATTCGCGTAAAGGTGTATTATCAAGTGTCGCACGTCCTAATGGCGGATATTTCGAGTTATTTCTCCGCGTAGAATATCAATTTAACCAAAAATTGTTTTAGTCTATTCGGTATTTTCGAGCGCTATGTCTAAAATTTCGCGATTAAATGAATTTAATGATTTCAAAAATGTTTTTCTTTCGGTTCTGTTCTTTTCACGTAGATGTTTTCAAAGAGGGATTTCTTCCGCTTGGATGCAATCAAGGGCGTAAGTTTATTTATTTTTCTTTTCTTTATTCTTCTCAATAATTCAATTTTTTCCTTTTTTTTACAGTTTTATTAAATAATTAAAATAGTAAATATTTGTGTTTTATTCTTTTTTTCAGGCAGAAAAAGGAATGCAGAGAGAAAAGTGCGGTTATTTTTTCTCTACAAAATTGGAGGGAATATTCTCGATTTGGTCTTCTAGGAGGTTGTTTCCATCTGCGAAAGGTCAGTTTTGTTTTGTTAAAATTGAATTTTCTCCCTATATTAGGGACGCTATGTAATTCTATTTTATTCCCGATTATAAAATGTATACAATTTTCTGAAAATTTATAAAAAAAAATTTCATAATTGAACGTAATGTAATAAAATTTAAATTCGTTTCATAAAAACAGAAGAATTTATAACAAGTGACATTGGCTAAATTTGCCCTTCAGCATATTTAATTCGGGTAATAATTATTGTCCTTTCAGACAGAAAAAATAGATAGTTGTCCCAATAATCGTGCAAATAGTGCGAGAGAATATCTATATTGATTGGAATTGATATAATATTTTAATTTCTATGATCCTTGAATGATTTTGAAAATATTTTTTTGAAATTCCCTTTTTATTGGCTTTTAATTTAATTAGTTTCATTTAGGTAATAAATTCTTATAAATTTATTGCATCCAAAAGTTATTGACGTCATAGAACTGAGGAAAGTCCAACATGAATTTTTAATTTCCGCAAATAAAAATAATTCCGATAAAGTTTTGCTTCCTGACGTCAAGAACATTAAACCAAATCTAAAATATAAAAAAAAAAATTCACCGTTTACACCGTTGAATTTTTTTTTTTTTTGATAATTATTTAATTTTATATTTTACATTTTTGTTTATTTTATCAAAGTGAATTGAATCAATAATTTTCACATTGTAATTTTAATCATCAATCATATATAAATAAATACATCCACTTACGTAGTTGGTTCGTCGAGAAAAATTACAGGAGGGTTATTCACTAACTCGAGAGCAATCGAAAGTCTTCTCCTTTCACCACCGGATAATCTTTCTGTTATTGTATTTATCGCTTTCTTCAGTCTAAGAACATCAATAATCTCATTTATCTGAAACGAAGGAAAATAATTCTCCTGAGTTTGTAGCTTGTGTATAATTTTCATTTTAACTAGAAATATTGCCATCATATAAAAATCGGGAAAATATTTTTTCTAAAATTGTGTTTCTTTAATCGGAAGTTGAGTTTTATTTTTAAATTTTACATATTTTATCTTCAAAACCCCATTTTTTTGCAACTTGATTTTATCTAATTTTTACTATATTATTATTGTATCAAACATTTTATATATCTCATAAGAAAGAAAGTAAATCAGTTTCTTTGGTTCTTTTTTCTCATTCACTTTCACCATCGTTGTATTAATTTAATAGGCTCTAATTACATTTTTATTAGGATGAATTTCTACTTTCTTGCGGGTCAAAAGAACAAATATTTGCTATTGCGCATTTTTATCATTATTGATAAATGTAATTATAGTTTTATTATTTTAATATATGTATGTGACGCTGCACGGGATCCATGGTGAAAACAAATTATAGGTTATGTTTAGGAAAGTTTTTGCTTGATTTAAGATTCATTTTTAATTACCTGAAGTGAAAAACAGTTTTTTTTATTAATTATTTATTAAAATAGTTAATAAAAACTGTTTTTGACTTCAGGTAATTAAAAATGAATCTTAAATGAAGCAAAAATTTTCCTAAACATAACCTATAATTCGTTGCCGTGGAGTTTCACATTTATTATAATTATTTTCGGTTATAGTGTTACCCCTCGCCCCCCTTCCAATTTTGATCGGTTAATTTTCTAAGAAAAGAATTACATAATTTTTTTTTTTGGTGATAAAAAATGCTGATTCATGTATATGTAGTTGAAAAGTATTAGATAATATCGATAAGGAATGAAACAAAGTCCAAATTAATAGAATTAAAAAAATATTTTCTTATATAAAATGTAGTTTCAACTAAAATTTAAAATGTTTCTGTTTACAATCGGCATAAATTTTTTTTTCTCAGTTTTTAACTATTTTCTCACAGAGAAATTGAAAACTTTCATTTTGAAACGTAAATTAGAAATCCAATAGAAGTTATCTTTTTTTAAGTGCAATTTGAATAAAATAAAACCGCAAATAAACCAAGTGCCTCGCCTCTTGGTTTGAATAATATTTGCGGTATATTTACATTTTGTACCTAGTTGATAAAATTTTTTTTTAATCATAAAATTACGGAATTGCATATAATAATGCGGCTTTGGAGAAGTTTAGTAAGACCGTTTTATGTACATATGTATTGAATTCACGGAAGTTATTTTTGAAGTATATTTTAAATAGTTTACTGCGCGTCCTACTGATGAAAAAAAAAACTTTTTCTTTGTTTTAATATTCATGTCATTTTAAAATTGCTATAAAATTTCATGTTAAATACGTGAAGAGACAAATCATTGAATCTGAAAATAACTTTGCGAGAGTAGTCTTTGAATGCAAAAATAAGGTTTCTTTTATACTGATCATGAAACTTCTCTTCGTACAAAAATCACCAACAGAATGTAAATAAATCTACATCCCATTTAATTCACAGTAACTTCCACGAATAGATTTTGTAGTTACTTCACTATATTTTTTGTTTTGTTTTGTTTTATTCTCATATGATTCACTTTATTTTACTTGCTAATTTTTTTTTTTGCTTATTCTCTTTTAAAAAAAGAAATATATATATAGATTATCCGCAGTTGTTACTTTTTTAAAATGAATCCAAGAATTTTTACTCTTTAAAATATAAAAAATTAGTAATGAATCCTAGATAATCTTAAAGTTTAAATTTTTTGCAAATTTATTCAAATGGCCTGAAAATTAAGTGCGGACACATTAATTTTTTTAAATTCTTTTCCCGCGATTAGAAAGTAATAATCTCTTCTATTGATTTATTTAGAAAAAAATTTGTACATGAATATCAAAAACTCATACATATTTTTGAAATAATACACGAAGAGATCAATTTTGTGAATTTTAAAAATCATTTATCTTAAAATGTTACAAAATACGTGAATTTATTGAGGAACCTTTAAAAAAAATGAGAATGTAAAAATACATAAAATATAATATAATTAAAAAGGCATTGACTCTATATAAAATTAATATGTAAAAATACTTAAAAATGTTTTTGAGAAATTCAATTTAAATGATATAAAAATTTTTTAGTAGCATCAAATCCTTGAAACTAATTATTTGTTAATTAATTTTTTTTTCTATCCTCTTTTTTTTCAATACATTCGTTTTCACTTACTGCTGATAATTTTTCACTTGGTGTCAACCTGTTTCCGAGTTTAAGGTCTGCAGCAAAGCGCATTGCTTCAAGGACAGTAAGTCTAGGCTGAAGTAAATCTTCCTGCATTATATAACACGATGATCTTTTGAACTGCCGAAGTTCTCTCGGTTGTCCATTTATGGTAATTAATCCATTTGATCCTTCACACCTGAAGATCAAAACAAATTAATGGTGTTTTAGTGAAAATGCAAATTTTTATTGCAATCATCAATATTATGGGCTATTTAGAGGCGAAAATTAACAATTTTTTCCACTATCCACTTTAAAAATATCGAATTTAGACCTTATATTCGTCTTTTGACCTAAAATTTTCAAGTTATCTTTCGATTTGACCTTAATTTTTGAAGGTATCTTTCGATTTGACCTAATTTTTGAAGGTATCTTTCGATTTGACCTAATTTTTGAAGGTATGTTTCAATTTGACCTAATTTTTCAAGTTATCTTTAAATTTGACCTAAAGTTTTCAAGTTATCTTTCGATTTGACCTTAATTTTTGATAGAATCTTTCGATTTCACCTAATTTTTCAAGTTACCTTTAATTTTGACCTAAAATTTTGAAGGTATCTTTCGATTTGACCTTAATTTTTGATAGAATCTTTTGATTTGACCTAATTTTTGAAGTTATCTTTCGATTTAACCTTAATTTTTTAAGGTATCTTTCGATTTGACCTAATTATTGAAGTTATTTTTCGATTTGACCTAATTTTTGAAGTTATCTTTAAATTTAACCTTAATTTTTGAAGGTATCTTTCGATTTGACCTTAATTTTTCAAGTTATCTTTAATTTTTACCTAAAATGTTTAAGTTATATTTCGATTTGACCTAAAATTTTTAAGTTATCTTTAAATTTGACCTTAATTTTTTAGGTTATTTCGTCCTTTCTTCTTTGAATTTTGGCTTTGCCATAAATTTTAATATCACGTTTGCTTTGACCTGCGCATTTGACCTAAGTTTTTGTGTTCTTTTTGATTAGTTTAATTAGTTTAAAAATGTAAATTTTGATTAATCTTATACAAATTAATGAAATACCGTGTTGCTAGAAAATGATTTATTGTCTTATAAAAATATTAGATAATGATAAAAACGTTTTAAGATAATAATAATAATAATTACAATAAGTAATGCATTTTCTCTAATGACATTATTTGTCGTCAATTGTTTTTTTAATTAACGTTCTAAATTTATTGACTGAAGGTCTAAATCAACGCTGTTTCTTGAATTTATTAAACAAAGAAAAGGGGAAAAAAACTAGTTTTGTGGCCATTTTTCTATTATAATTATTATTCTTTGAAATAAGAATATAGTTTAAATATTTAAGTACCTAGCGGTTATTTTGAGTTCTTTTTTACGAAACCCACTTTAACGTACATAAGATCATATATACACATAGACATGGAGTTAAATGTGAACTCTCGGTCAGTGATCCTTTCCACACTACTATACTTGACTTTTTTGTTTAATTAGTTTTTCTGTTGTAAGTCGGAAGCAAATTTACATCGTTTTCCCATTTCATTATACGCTGAATATTATTTTTATATATATACCAATTGACAAAAACAACTTTTATTCTAATTTAGAAAAGTTATGTTACTAGAAAATAAACAAAAATTTTTATCATTCTTTTTTTTATTAAAAATTAATTTTGATATTAGGTAATTATTCCAAATACAGGGAAATGAAAGAACGAAGTTAATTTTCATAATTTATTTTACATGCGCATGTTTTACGTAATTTTTTAAGTTCAATAGCCTCTAAAAAGATTTTATAAATATTGAAATTTAGAAAAAAATGACATTGAAAATGTAATTATTGCAATTAAGTCAAAGGTGATTAATTAATTTATGTGCATTTGGTATACGATTTACATTGAAGCTCACTTGCTATATTATCAACAATTAAAATTTATGTTCCATTAGAGAGCAATAAAGTGCATCAAGTGCAATTAACAATTTTCCCGATATCTTAATGTCCTCTTTACATTGTTAATAAGGCAATTTAGTTTTTCGTCCTCCAATATCAAACGATTTTTCTAATTTATAATTGCAAACTTTTCATCGATAAGAATATTTCTGTCACTTATTGATGAATTTTTAATTAATTATGTGTACTAATTGTTATTGCGTATGTTAATACACTGAAGAAAAATTATTTGTTTCGAACACAGTTTATATTGGATTCAAATAATTTTTTTTTTTTAATATTAATTTGTTTTTTCATACCCCTGCAGGGTTTTGTACTTGGAGGGTATGTGAGAGAATATTAGAATTAATATTTTATATATGAATAATTGAAAAACATTCAAAAATAATATTAAATAAATTATTATTCTTATTAACAAAGAATAAAAATAATCGCTTACTTGTATCCGGCTAAAATGTTAAGTAGAGTAGATTTTCCTGCTCCAGATGGACCTAAAATTGCAGTTAGCTCTCCAGATTTAAATTGTCCACTGACACCTCTTAATATCATTTTTGAACCTAAATTTAAAAAAGAAATAACAATTAATTTGTTGTCTTTTGACCTGCATAACTAAATTTTGCCCTCCCCAACATATAATTAACCCAAGCTTGCCATTTCTTACTGTTCTTTTTTTTTTTTTGATAAAAATTAATATTCCTTATGTTTATAGTCATTATTTTCTATTTATAAAATTATTTAATAAACGTATAATTCACGAGAAACAAGTGTTCATAATTAAATGTGAATATGTACAAGTTTCGTAAAAATAAAAAATGTTTTTATGACGAATGACAAATATATTTCTTTATGTTCTATTTTTTTTTTCTAATTTTAATGAAATAGATGCTCGGGCACAACCTACTGACAATTTATTAATAACATGCATCCTCACCCTCAGATACATATAATTATAAACTCAATGCACCTGATTTTAATATAATATATGAATCATCTATATACCCATTAATATTATTAAATCGTACACTTCGATCTCGACAAAAAAAAATTCCGTATTTCCACATACTTCAGATATGTGATAAAAATAAAATTATGCTTCAAATCAGAAAAAATCGAAGATTATTAATAAATTATATTTTATATATAATTAATAATAATCTTTAATTATATTTTTTTTGTTACTTTAAATTAAATTCATTAAAATAACACTTTCAGTAATTTTCTTTAAATTTTTTTATAATAAATAAAATTTAGAGATGAACTGTCAGGAAAGAGTGAGTTAAACTATCTCACATAATCATTTAATTGTTAACTTCCGTTCATTGTTGTAACCGGAAAAGAGAAAAACGAGAGTTTTACAAATATATGCAAATACAATAGCATTTTTCAATCAACTTTCAAAATTTCGCAATTTACTTTGTTTATGAGAGAGAACTGGTCCGGTTGTTTGATTTTTTCATAATTATTATATAAACTTTAATAAATTGTGCCCAACGGCTGATCAGGTTACTTTTTTCTATTCATTTCCAATTCAGGAGATAAATTAATAGATTAAAAATTTAAAGCTACAAAGTAAATATTTCCTTTCAAATGAATAAATTCAAATGACCGAATTTTCATTTTGTCGAATATTCATTTGGGTGAATTATTATTTAATCAAATTCCGGTCAAATGGAAATCCAGTTAAATAAAAATTCGGTCAAATGATAAACTTTGATTGTGTAAAATTCGGTTAAATGAAAAATAGGTCACATAAAAATTCAATTAAATTTTGGTTAAATGGAAATTCAGTAAAAAAAAATTCGTCTAAATGAAAAATTAAAATATGTCCAAAGTGGTGTATTTAAATTAAAAAATTGATTGTAGTTTTTTCTTTTAAATATATAATTATGAATTATTTTCTACCTTGTTTAAAATAAACTACTTATATAATTTTTTTGAACATATATACACAATGTGGAAATATACCAGGAAGAAAAAATTAATCAATAAATATGTTTATATGCAAACGTGTATAATTTTTATAAGCAATGTAAATATTTTCCTCCTAATATATTACTCATTGTAAGTACATGTATACATATACAGAGAATATGTATCATCTTCATCTAATCATCGTAAATTCTTTGTCTTTGACATGAAAAAAATCAAAAAAAATACAGTAATTGCGAGAAATTGAACAAATCACTCAATTGCACAATAGTTGTTATTATTATTACAATAATTATTATAAGTGGAAAAAAATCAGTTTCATAAAATTATTCACTTAAATTTCCTCTGTCATTTCATTATCACGCAACGCTTTATCAAAGGGTAAAGATTCTTTGCAGGCATAAAGAAATTTTATTGTATATATGTGATGCGTTGACCTCAAATTTACTCTCAGTGGATTAATTGCAATGCGGAAGATAAACTTTTATCTTATTGTATCTTTGTTATTATAATTATAATTATAAATATAATAACAATAACAATAATATTAATAATAATTATAATTTAAAATATAATAATTATAATTATTAATATTATTCTAGAAAATCTTATTGTACCTTTGTTATTATATAATTATAAATATAATAACAATAATAATTATTATTATTTATGTTTTTATTATTTTTTCTTAATATTGATTTAGAAAAAAATATAATATATTGCGTTTGAGATGACAGAGGATATTTTTGGTTAAAATAAATTATTGTCTGATGGGAAAATGAAAATCATGATGTGCTTGTTACGACGCTATTTTTTTTTTTTTTGCCTTCTGTCAAGCGTGATAAATAATATATATTGCGAGTGTGAAAAGAGTATTTTCATGTTTATGCGCAATGAGAGTTCACTTCCTAATCTACTGCATGCCTTTATGTAGGTATGTAGAAAATACACCTGTGCTTTGCTGCTCATTAGAGTAGGTGCGCGCTTTTCAGTTTACAATGAAAATAAATAACGCAAAATATAATTAAAGAAGAGAGACGTGTATACGGTTTAAAAGGAGACTTTCAAATCCGTGATTTTATTTTATACAATTTTACTGAGAGCCATTATTTTTAAACAACTACTGCGGGTACTGACTTCACTGTAACTAGACATACACTTTCAGATCATGCACCTCGTTATATATCGGATGAGCTTTTACAAGAGGAGAATCATGAAATTCAAGAAATTCTTTATTAACGATGAGTTTTAAAAACTTTCATGAAATTCAAGAAATTCTTTATTAAGGATGAGTTTTAAAAACTTTCATGAAATTCTTTTTTATTTTTTCAACAATTGGAGAATTTTTTTTTTTAAATATTTGCAGACAAGGTAAATTACCCTGTAACGAAAACAAAAAAAAATAATGATAAAATTAATTAATGGTCGTTTCAAAAATACTGTTGTCAAATAAATATTTTCATCGAGAAAAAGAAGCAGTATTTATTTCTATACTTTTATAAAATTTTTTGTTTCGTTTGGTATCGATAACATAAAATTTTAAAAGAATGAATTATTGAAATTGAGAATATTGGAAAAAACAACTTTATAAAAGCAAAATAAGACAATTAAAATATTTGAGAACTCGACAAAAAAATGTTTGTTTGACAATATTTGTTTGAGAAAAGATGACGAAAAACATTTTTTTTTTTTTATTCAAGTCTGATAGGTTTTTGTCATTTTTCTTTTAATATATGACGTGAGCTTATTCTTTTTTATATTTATATACCATAAAAATTTATGTTAAAATACGGGTTTTTATCGTCCCATCGAAATACTGATTTATTAAATCTACAAAGGCGACTTCCATTAAATGATGTCACACTTCAAGGGTGGGAGGCGGAGGGTGGGTCAAGAATTTTGTTCAAAATAAGACATAATTATTAATATTCAAAGGTATTTTACCTTCATTTCCGCAGTGACATTAGGTTGTGAAAAATAATCACATAATTTACAGTTTTCATCAGGTAAAAAATTCGTGTTCACTTTATTTTTCGTTTAGAATTCGAGTAAATTCTGATTCATTATGAAAAAAATTTTTTTCGTAAACATATTCAATTCTACTTTTGACTGGGATCGAACCCATGGACTTTAATTGCATTTCGGGAAAGTTGACCACTAGGCTACGCATAATTCTAGTTAAATTTTATACCAATAAATTAGTAAATTAATTTTTTTTATTCTTTTTTAAATTTTAACTAATTAAATTAGTCGATTAATAATTTACTTAATAATTTATTTTAATTAAGTCAATTAATAATTTACTTAATAATTTATTTTAATTAAGTCAATTAATAATTTACTTAATTTATTTAATTATTTATTTAATTATTTACTTATTTACTTTATTAAATTAATTGACAATTTGCTAAATCTTTAATTACCTTTACCAAATTTTTATTAAAATCTACTATTTAAAATTATTAATTATTCAGCTATTAATTGTTTATAGATTAGTAATAATTATGGTTTATAATAATTATTGGGAATAATTAATAATTTATTTAATAATAGCATAATAATTAATTTTATTAATATTTGTAATTAAATTAATGATTAATTTATAATAATAAAAAATTATCATTATTACTTACGACAAAAATTTATCTGGACCATTTATTTTATTTATTTGATTATAAAAATGATAATAAAGGTTAATGATGCGGAATTGTGAGGAAAAAATATAGTAAATAGGAGCAAAATTAACATACCTTTTCTGCCAGTCGGGACTGAATAAGTGAGATCTGTGAATTCAATGTCGACAGGTGCCATTTTTGTGAGATGCTGTAGAGTTGGCTGTTTGAGCAATCTATTATGTTCTAAGGCACATTCTTCGTTTATCGAAAATCTTTGAATGGATTTATCCATTTTTCTTTCCTGTAATTCTTGCTTTATTTTGTCACTATATATGAATAATTTTATTATTCAATTTCACTCCCTCTCTCTCTCTCTCTCTCTCTCTCTCTTGTTTTCTCTTGGAACGATTTCAATCAATCCAGATAAGTAATTTTAAAATCATTATAGTCATACTTGATGACGATTGTCTCCTTTATGTGTAATTATCCCCATAAATCAATCTATAAAGGCAATGCAAAACAATAATCACGTTTTTAATTAAAACGAAAAGTGTTATAAATTATTTTCTGAATTAAATATAAAATTTGTATATAATTTCATCGTGGAAAAAAATAATTGCATACATTTCCCATTATTTTGATTTTTTGTGAATTTTTTTTGTTTTGTTATTTTTTTCTTTATAGTATAATTTTTCTTGTTTGTCAGAATTAAAATTAAATTAAAATTAATGAAATTAAAATCTTTTTAATTTAATTAATTTTAATTTAATTAATTATTCATTAATTATATATTAATTAATTTTTCTTTTGATTACTTTAGACGTTGATGAGAATTATTTCCCTTTTAAGGTGGAATATATGTAGTTATAGTTTGCTTAGAATAAAATTTATTTATTTAAATTTAGGATATAAAGTAAGGAATTTACAAAAAGTTTTTAATTACATATATAAGTTCTTCTTTATGTAATTATGAAAATTGTTTTTTATTGGTTTTCATTTTTATTAGCATTTATATACTTAAATGCTTTTTAAAAAAGTGACTAATAACACGAATCTAGTAATGAATGACTGTTGTCTATCATTAATCTATCAAAATTATATAATTCCATTATTATAAGAAACAAAAGCATCAAACTCATAAATAACATTTGCGCGCTTAATGAAATTAATTACAGTAAAAGAGACTAATTTATATAAATTCAAGTCCCAATTAAGTCGTAATTTTTCAATTCTTTAATTTAAATAAAAAGTAGCGTGAAGTATTTTGTTTTATTAATACGTGAACTTAATTTATAAATAATTTAAAAAAAAAATTGTATACATTAATTTAATTTTAAATTTAAATAATAACTTCTTTCTTTTCTTTACACTTTCTTGAATAAATAATTAATAACAATTATAATAGTAATAATAGTTGAATAAATAAATTGAATAAATACTCGATTCATGCGGTAAATAAACTAAATATTTTTAAAGAAATTAGTCAAAATAATAAATGTAAAAGTAGCGTGATCAAAAAAATATGTATCTATATATATATATATA
>JUFY01030850.1:0-10119 GCA_001855655.1 Leptopilina clavipes | reverse complement strand
TTTTTTTTTTTTTTTTTTAATCAATCCCACAAATTAACACAACCATTGACACCGCGATCCTAAAAATAATTTTCTTTCATAAGAATGAATTTTTTAGATTCACTTTGATATCAAACAAATATTTTTCTTTTTGTTAATGCAATATAAAAATAACTTTTAAAGTAAAAATAAAAGAATTATTTTTTCTAAATTAAAATAATTTTAATTGAATGTAAAGAAGAAAGTTTTTGTTTTTTGGTAATATCAACGTTTTAATAGAATGAAATTTATATAAAAATTAGAATGGAAGGATTTAATTTTTTTAAAAGTCTATTGAAATTAATTGTTTTATCAATTTTGCGTTAATACATTTTTTCTAGAATTTAATAATTTAACAGATCATTGTCATTGTTACTCATAAATATCGAAATTAAAAATCTAAACGTATAAACATTTTTTTAATTGTTTTATTAAAAAAAAAATATAAATATAAATATCAAAATTTTTTTTGAAAATTTAAGGAAATAATTTTCGTAGTTTTTTTTCCCAATTAAATTCTTTATTATTTATGTCAATATTGCTTTCTTTATCGAGAAAATAATCCAAGTTATTTTTGTAATATTTTAATTAACAATCCTTAGTTTACTAATTTTGATTATAAAAAACACAACCTCCGTACAGTGTGGTGTTAGAAACAGAACTGCAAGAAATTCGTATTAGAATTTCAGAGTAAACTATTACTAACAGCCCCACTATCGCTAGTAATGGGTATAATATTTTTTTCTCATTATTTGCGTAATTTCCCCCACTTTTTAAATTTACCAAGGATTAAGAGTTTTCAAAAACTGACACCGGTTTTTGAACGTTAAAAACATTTAAAGGTCCATGAAACATTCTTATTTGAAGGTCACTAATAAAACTTCGCACCACTTATACTTTTCAATTTCATTCATCATTTTTTTCCCTTACTTTTTAAGTTTGTTATTTTTTTCTGATAAGTATGTAAAATAAGAGCGAAAACGTTTCAATATAAAAATAAAACATGATTTTCACAAAATAAGAATAATATATTCTTATAATATTTCAAAGTATAATCCAAGTAATAGTTATTTTTTACTTTGTAAAATTCTTATTTTTCATTTTATTCCGCATATTTTCCGCAAAAATTATTTTTTTGTCCTTCAACAAGACAAGAAAATTCTCTTCGTCACAAAAAATAACAGTTTTTTCAAGTTACAAAAATTTAATTTTGTTTATTATTTTTAAAAAATGTTTTTTATTTATTGATTTATTTTATTTTATTGATGAAAAACTATTTTTCAAACAGGAATTTTTTTTTTAATTTCAATTTTTTTTTACTAACTTTGTTTTTAGCTGTTTCGAATGTATCAAAATTTTCAAATTTTTCAAACTGAGAAAAATTGTTGTTACCAAATTTGTCTTTTTTTGTTGCTAAAAATTATAAAACTGAATTTAAATTTTCAAATTCCCTGAATTTTCCTGATTTCCCTGATTGGTAGGTACGCTGTTTTTCAAAGATTGAGTTAATTTTTTTCATCGTCCTTTTCTTACGATCAAAATTGATCCAATTTCTCGAAACGTGTCTTCAGTTCGCGATCTAAATAAAAATTAAAAAAGAATTATTATTGTCAATATAAATTTTGTATATAATAATCGCAAACAGTAAATACCATAATTACTATTATTTATTATTGATATATTATTGACGAGTTTGAATTTCCAGAACTAATATTATTCTAGTTTTTTTTTCGTTAGGAGGACAAAGGTTTTCCCCAATATTTATTTTTTAACATTTGAATAACAAATTTCCATTTGATTTGTGTGCTAATTATTAACCAATGGAATCAAAATTTCAAATAAGTAATGTTTCAAAATTTTAATAAACAAAATAAAGTACTTTTCACTTTTTCATGAGATTTTTTTTTATCGACAAAAAAAAACGATAAATAATAATATTTGAGACGATAAATTACGCAACTGTTTTATATTGAAAATCAACATTTGAAAAAAAAAACAATGATGAGTCAAGTTTGGAGGATAGAGTGAGGATAAAAGTGAATGGGTTTTTTGATGATACAGGTGAATGACATTGAGTTATCCACGTGATCTTATGTCACAGTGAACGATTACTATTTGAATATGAAGTAGAATTTTCGCCATAAGAGATGTAATTGATTCTCTGATGCTTCTTCCTAAAATTATGCAATCGGTATCAAATTCATATTGCAGAAGAATATTAAATACAAAATCTGCATTTGGTACAAAATTAGAAATAAACCATTTTTTGAGTATCGCAATTTTATTAGTCTCATTAGTTGAAAGTTAATTAAATCTATAAAATCTAAAATTATCTATAAAATAAATTTTTTAATTAAAATTTAATCTACTTTTTTGAATAAACACGAAACTAATTTTGTCAATAGAAATTAATTTATTTTTAATACTAATTAGTAAGATTATTAATTTTCAATTAAGATTAACGAAATTCTCCCTAAGAAAATATGAACGTTGCAATAATTATTTTATCAAAATTCGGAAATTTCCCTCGAGATCATTAATGAAATACGTCCCTCTCCTATTTTCATATCTAACTTCTTGTTAAAGAAAAGTGACACGTTTTTTAGTGTTACCTTCATAAAATTTACATGTGAAATAAGAAGTCTTACTGGTTTAGGGATTCATTTGAAAAATAATGTTTGATCTTGACATTAAAACCTTGAACTTTGGAATTGAATACTTTGAAGGTCGTCGTTTGTTCAAATCTAATCCGATATATTAATTTCTAAATAGTCACAGCCATTTTAAAAGGAATTACTATGTCCCTCGAACATCCAATGAGGCCAAAAAGAATAAAAGTTACCCACGACAGAATATTTTAAATGTCAAATTTACTATTTATTTCGTTATTGTGTTTATCACTTATTTAGTTCAAGGTGAAGGGAAAATTATTCAAAGAATAAATTTTTTGGTCCACGCGTGCAATAATAATAATAATAATAATAATAATAATAAAAATAATAATAATAATAATAATAATAATAATAATAATAATATAATTTTCAAAAAGAGGTATATATTGCAAAAAAAGAGATAAAAGTTTAATTTGATTTTTATGATGTATTTTTTATCAGCACATGGAAGTTTGCGATGTTTTTTTTACATAATAGATAAAACGAATAGTCAACAACAGTAAATTATAGAAATCAGCCCGAACATGTACGTACAATACTTTTTTTTGGGCACACGTTCTAAGTAAAAGTAATACAATACATTTGATAATACAGGTAATAACTGCTATTATTACAGCATTGTAAAATATCACAACAATAATATCTTCAATTGTCTCTTGTCTCAAAAATTGTAACAAAAGACTATTTTATCAGAAAGCAACAATGAGAGAGAAACGCAATTAATTAATTAATTACTTATTTAAAAAGAATCGATTTATTTTCCCTATAATAAAAAAAAATAAACTATAAAAATAGTATAATCAATTCTATTTATATTTACAGGATAAATAAAATCTAGAAATAAAATTTTATATATTTATAAATCGAATTTAATTTCAATGGGATAATTATGTTTTTTAATGAAAAAACACTCATCATAAAGTTTTCATAAAAAAAAATTTTTTCGATTGAAGATTTAATATTTTTTAAAATTCGAATAAAAAGAATTGAGCCAGAGGTGAATAAAATCTGCTTAAAATTACCCATGTGTTTTATTGTTACTTATTGGATAATTAAAAATTGTTTTTAAAAATTCGGTTTTTAAATTAATAGGGAATATTGAGAGAATATTTATGCGGGATTTTACTTGCCTGGGGCTCAATTAAAAAATTTGGTGTTCGTATAAAATAACATTAGAATAATAATACGTTTCTTTATCAAAGTCTTCAGATCTTATCGTACAAAAAGGAAAATATTTTAACTCTCATTATTATTCTGTTTACTTTCATATAGGTATAATGTACAAAAAGAGGAATCGTTCCATGTTCCCAACGCGCAACTATTCTCTTCTAAAATAAATTAAATTGTCGCGATCGCGCAATTAACACACTAGTATGGACAATAGTAAACATTTTTTTTCCATCGCGCCATAAATATAAATAAGAAACTCACGACTATTGAAAAAATAATTTGCATCACACACAAATCGGATTTAGCATGAACAAAAGTAGAGTCTCAGAAATTTATAGAAAAAGATGTACAAAAAAAAAAACAATTTTTCCAGAAAGATTTGAAAAAAAATTCTCTTCTATGATGTATTAGTTTAAAAAATTTAAATTAGTTTAAAAATCTGATTTTTATTTCAAAAATCATGTGTAGAAGTTTTATTCTCAATTTTACCAGATATAATTCTTTTTTTAAAATAATGAATAGGTTTATTTTTTTGTAACTATTAAACGAATTTTTTACAATTTCAACTAATAGAATGATTTTTTCTAATTCTTGTTTAAATTTTCATTATAAAACTTATAAAAAATGTAACTTGAATTATTCAGTCATGTGTATTATAAAATTTGATTTTTTTTATCGTTAATTATTACAAATATATTGCAAATAACCAAAATAATTAGTTAATAATGTAACTATTTATAATGAACAAGAATGAAATTAATTTACAAATTTATAACTTATTTATTATAAATTTATAAAATTAGAAAAAAAATGACAATTCCATTAATAATGATTTATAATTATACATGATTGTCCTATAATACTGAAAATAATATAAAAATAATTATCTCGTTAATCAATAATATTTTTCATTTAAGAAGAAAAATAATATTCGATGTTATAAAAAAATTAAATTTGAACGATTTTCAGTCGATAATTTAAAAACAAAAGTTGATTTTTATTTTCATAAATCCTGAGACTCTGGAAGTAGCCACGTCCGATTGACACTCATTTTATTTTGATAACAATTTTTCGCGAGGTATCACTTTTATTAACACTCTTCACAATATCTTTCGACCGCTTTTTTTCTTTTTTTTTTCTCTTAAAATATCATACCAACACAGCAATACAGATTTGCAAGTACGAAGAAAATATTTATAAGGTAAACGTCCCAGTACCTAATTAAGATTTTTCAGAAAAAATTTTTGTTTCTTCTTTAATTAATTAACAAAAAATTATTTTTTTGTCTAAGCCTTTTTGCCTTAGACTTGTTTTCAAAAGAATCGGTAAACTTCTTTTTTACATTTTGTCTTCTAAGAAGAAGAAAAATAAACAATTTTATTTCAGATTTATATGGATTATAAATAAAAATATTAATGCTAATTATTCTAAGATTGTAATTATTGTAAATCTAAATTAATTAATTATATTTATAATTAATTAATTATAAATTTAATTAGTCTAGTTAATAATAATACAATTCCAATTATTCTAATGAAAAATGGTAATTATACTTCTAATTAATAACGTAGGTAATTATTCCAATTATTCTAATTCTTTCTAATAATAATTTTTACAAGTTTAATTTCTTTTCGATTTTGTCAGTTCGTTTTTTACTCTTTTACTTGAGTTGATCGAATCCTCGTTAAATTATTTTACAAATTTTAAACTTAGATTGACTATAATTAACATTTTATGCATTAAGGGACATTATTTCTTTTTTTTTGTAAATTATAAAAAAATAAATTTTACGTCCCTGAGGAATAATATCGTATTAAAATGAAATTAAAGTACACTTATTGTTTTCTTGAATTAGGTACTGGTACATAAATTAACCTTATAACACCAGCCACTTAGCTACATAACAGTTACTACACTATATTTACAAACTGCTATTAAACAGTCGGTTGCACCAACCAAAAATCCCAGTTTTATGGAAAACTCGATTAAATCGAATGTTTAGTTTTTTCTACCAATGCGGGAGTCTATGTTTTTTTTATTTTCTCAATTAACAGTATTTATTTTCATTTTCAAAACAATTTTATCATGATATTTATTTTTTAAATTGTCAAACTTATAAATTCTATTAATTGTCAAAAGAAGATATTTTGTTTATTTTTTTTAATCAAAGATACTGAAAAGTCTGTTTCGAAATAATTGCGAAAGCTTTTACCTCATCGTCATAATAAAAATAATATGTAGATTCCCTTTTTTCAATTGGCACTTCTTTTTCTATTTTGCAAATTATTTTATTCGTTTGTGTGCACATTTTCAGGAAAAAAAAATATCAGACCGCGGTTCTTTGAAATATCACGATTTGAGCATAAAACCGCAATGAAATCAAAGTATTAAGTATACAAGTTTTGGAAGTTTAGACTCAAAAAGAAAAAAATCATTTGCAAGGGAAAAATTAGAAAACAAAGCAAAATAACAAAGAAAAAAATAAAATAAAAATAAGTATGTAAAAAGTAATTGCAAAGAGATTAAATTTCGAAAAAAAAAATTTCATTAAAAGAGAAAGAATTGATAAAAAAATTTATTTGAAAGATGAATTAAAAATGAAAAAGTGAGAATTAAAATAAAAAGATTGTTTCTCAGGAAAGAAATGTTGGTGCATTCGCAGCATCGACATTAGTTAACGTTTATAAGTTTCTTTACATCTGACCACGTCGTGATTCGTTAATTTCTTTTGAATAACTAATCATCTCTCGTTAACAGCTTAATATCTCGACTAATTATTGACTAATGCTCCATTATTAGAAGCACAACGAAAATACTTGTGCTTCGATTTCGCGGAAGAAAATAGGTATATGCGTGTCTCTCACGTCATGGGATTTTTTTGTCTAACTAAAAGCAGCATTTATCATTTTTCTGCTTTTTTCGTATTTACATGATTTATTATTACTTCCTTACCCCATTAAAAAAAAATGACTTTCGACTCTACGACATTTTGTTAATTTCTTTTTTTTTAATTACGAGCCTTTTTTTTAAGCTGCATCGATGAAGCTTCGTGAAATTCAAACGAAACCTCACTTCTCAAAATCGTATTCAATACTATTTAATCTATAAATTCATAATTTTTTTATCACTATCAGATTCGAACTATAAACTCATTTACAAAATCCAAACTATAAATTCATTTAATACAAAATTTATTGAAATATTCATTTGAAAAATTGAAAACTATAAATTCATTGAATTCAAAATTATAAAGTAAAACATTCAAGCTAATTAAATTGTTAAATTCGAATTTGAATTTAACTGAACACATTATGCAAATACTGTCTATGGTCCATTATTTCTGCCACTGAGTTTTTTTCTCTTTTGTGAAAAACATTTTCCCGCATATTTCGTGAAAATAAGAGACGAGTTTCTTATTTTTATTGAAATAAAGGGTAAATAGTATAAATGCATTTTTTTGTGAATGTGAAGCGAAAAGTGAGGCCAGTTTAAAAAAAGCTAAACACCGCATGGGCTAGTCTAAAATATGTAACAAGTGGCGTCATTCGAGTCGAAGTCTAATGAATTTTTTTTCTTTCTTTTTTTTTAGCTTTAGTGCGTCATTCTCATTTTTTACTACCGTGGCTCGCAAGTTTCGTAAACGAGCTCTGGTACTAGCGCTAATGAGAACGCAGAGGAGGTTTGTCTTGGATAATGTCGACGTGACATCGTAACTTCGTGTTACCTGTTGTTTTCCTCCATGACCACCTGCTTAAAGCCTCCTGGCATTTGATTCTTAACTTCATGAGTTCCTAGCGCTGTTCTTCCATCCTTCGTTATAAATAATTGTAGTCCCGATGCTAAAAAAATAGTATTCTTTTTTTAAAATTCGAACATAAAATTCTTCCACAATTAAATTCATGCAACTTCAAACATTTGACACTAAATTGATTGTTTTTTAACTGCAGTTAAACTCAATTTCAAGATAAGCATTATCTAAAAATTATACTTTGGACGATTTTTCAAAATTAAAATTGTAAAACTAATTTTTATAAATATTAATTTCCAGATATATAAAATTCGGATTTTAGACATTTCACATAAAATTTTAAATATTATTAAAAATTCATTGAAATCAATTTGGAAACATTTAAAATACAAATACTTGTCGATGCAATTAATTGAACTTTATAAAGTAGGACAACATGTTTAGATATGAAGTAATTAGTTTGAAAAATAAACGTACTTTCTTTACTCTCCAAGGACGATTGTTCAAGATTCGTTGCTTTCAGCAATTCGTCTATTAATGAATCGGGATTTGGTCTCGTGACCTCAACCCTACACAAAATTGAATTTCCCGTACCATCTTCAGCCTTTTTTCGACGCTCGAGCGCCGCTTTTGCTCGGTCCAAAGACCCAGTCTCACTAAGTCCTGAGCCACCCGAAGGATTTCTGTAAATAGTTCAATAAATAATTTTTTTCTAAATTTTTCTTTAAAAACCATTCAGATCAAACTCACGCGCTTAGATTAATTAATTCACATTGATTTATTAATCATTTTTAGTTTTTAATTCTCAAACATGAATTTTCCCAATATTATCTTTTCAATTAAATCCCAAATAACAAATTATATGGAAATAAATTAATTTTATTAACAAAATAATAAAACTATAATAGAAGTGAAAGAAATGAAAAATAATTATAACATTTTTAATTGAAATTTCTAGAAAAGGTATTAAAAAAATTACTGTAAAGAATTTTTTTCAAAACACAAAAAAATTTGAAAAAAAAGGAAAATATAAATTTTTCTAAATGAAAACTATAATTTAAAAAAAAGCTGCGAAATGACAAAAAAAAGAGATGAAAAATTTCCAATTATATGCAAAAATGAACATGCCAAACAAAACCAAAAACAGACGAGAAAAATAAAAAAAGATTTGGAAATAAAATTTTTTATCTGCCACCAAATGCAAGTGAAGCAAAACATGCAAGGTTTTTTTTTATAAGAGTGAAAGCGTTTGCGATGTCGCTGAAAGTCCATTTGCAATTAAACTTATTAAATTTTGAATTTATTAAAGAAAAATAAATTCGAAAAATTTTATCATTTAGACAAAATCATCCCTCATCAAGGAAACAATTTTTTTTCTCAAATAAAAATTTCTTTCTAAAAGAGATTTAAACTTTTTAATTTAATTGTAATTAGATAATAATAATTATAGAAATAATAAATATTAAAAATTTACTTTTTAAATTTAATTTAAGGAGGAATGGTACACGTTAACATAACCTCAAAACTATAAAACTATTTTTAACGTTTTGAATGGCCGTTTTCGACGTTCACTCGGTCTTAACACCGAGTTAATCCTGATTGGATAGATCCAAAAGAATGTTAATAAATATTATTGATGATTGGACAGTCATTAACTCGGTGTTAACACCGGGTGAACGTCGAAAACGGCCAATACAATTAATTTTAAGTAATTTGGAAGATCTAGTTATACACCTTTTAGAAAAAATTATCGTGAGTTAAAATATTTTGTCAATAACGATTTTTTTTAACATTTTGAATAATTTTTTTCAGCTTAGACGATAATTGAGGGCCTGGATGCAGTATGTGCCGCTACGCTCGGCAGAATATTTTCAAGGTAGTCGGCTCGTCAAAAAGTGGAAAAAATTAAAACTCAAAATTTTGAATTTTGAAAAGCACTGCCATATAGAAAATAGAAAAGCGCAACTTTTTTCTCTCTTGACTTTTTTTCTAAACCTATTATTATTGATAATAAAGACAAAAAACTAGTAAATTTTTCATCTCTAATTTAATTAAGTTTTTAAACATAACTCATCGTATCTTAGACAAATGTGAATGGATTTGTTTCAAATTTGGTATGAATAATCATTTAGGTCTAGTGATGCCAATGAAATAATAAAAAAGTTAAAAATAATTTATTGTTTAATTATTAGTTAATATAAATTCATACACATCGATAATCACGTTTTCTTTGTTTCGAGGACAAAAAGTCTCGAGGGAATTTCAAAATCGAAAGAACTTCCAGTGAGACATTTGTTTATCATTGTTTGAGGGAGTTTTCTGGAAATTTTCAATTCGATTGAAAAAATACTTTTCAAAATATTAAAGTTTTTCAGAAATTATGTTTCGCGCGAGACGACATTGCCAACGCCAAAGGCTACTTCAAGACAGTAAATTTATCAATTTTTAGATTTAATTTATTGATTATTAGATTCTATTTTTTATTATTTATTTAATATATATTTATTAAAT
>JUFY01030820.1:0-12680 GCA_001855655.1 Leptopilina clavipes | reverse complement strand
AGTCAAAGTCAAAGTCAAAGTCAAAGTCAAAGTCAAAGTCAAAGTCAAAGTCAAAGTCAAAGTCAATGTTAAAGTCAGAGTCAAAGTCAATATCGAATCGAAAGTCAAAGTGAAATTACAAAATCGCACCTCAGCGCAACTATTAAAAATGACAGTGAAATTCAGCATGCCAAATTCAAATTATCGCGAGGAATAAAATTTTGGAAATTTTACCTCTTCAATGTTCTATGGTAGTTTTTAAAAAGGGTAGTTTTTGAAGAAGGAGTGTAGTTCGAAAATCCATTGGAATTATATTTGTGAAACCTAAAAATATTTTAACAAACGGACTGAAAAAGATCTCCGCGAATATAAAAATTCTGATGACGTGATGACAAAATTTACCTTCCCCTATTCAGGAAGTGGTAGTTTTTGAAAAATATTTGTACAGCTCAAAAATCAGGTAAGTTACGTATTTTAAACTAGAATTACTGTTGGTATTTCTAAATACATAACATATTCAATTTTTCTACTTCAACCCGTTCTTAAAAAACTACTTCTTTTTTGATGAATAGAGAAAAATTAAATTCAAATTTATCTCATCCCACACAGCACGATATCTTCCTGAAAGTTTCCAGGAAGCTTCCTTGGAAGATCGGTCAGGCTCGGATGGAAGCTTCCTGGAATCTTCCAGGAAGCTTTAAATGTCCGCCTTAAGGAAGCTTCCATTGGAAGCTCTAGGAAATCTTTCACCGGAATCTTAAGAGAAGCTTCCACCGGAATCTCAAGGGAAGCTTCCTTGGAACCTTAAGGGAAGCTTCCTTGGGAATCTCAAGGGAAGATTCAATGAAGCTTTAGTGTAGCTTCCCCAATTCTTCCAGTGGAAGCTTCATTTAAAAATTTTTTAAGATTTTTTCAAGTATTTATCAAAATTTTATCCATTTTTATGGAATAAAGAGTGAATTTCCTTTCCTCTAGAATATTGAAAAAATGAACTTTACTGGAAGCTTCCCTCGAGATTCCTTGGAATTTTCCATTAAGGTTTCAGGGAAGCTTCCCTTGAGATTCCGGTGGAAGCTTCTCTTAAGATTCCGGTGGAAGATTTCCTAGAGTTTCCAATGGAAGCTTCCTTAAGGCGGACATTTAAAGCTTCCTGTAAGATTCCAGGAAGGAATTTTTTTTTCCTGGAAGATTCCAGGAAGCTTCCATCCGAGCCTGACCGATCTTACAAGGAAGCTTTCTGGAAGCTTCCAGGAAGATATCGTGTTGTATGGGATATTTCTGTAAAAAATAATAGTTTTTGAAGATGTTTAATACAAAACTAAGATAATTTTATATTTGTGAGACCTAAAAATATAATAAAAAATAAATATTAATCCAACTATTATTCCATTAGTTAAACAAATCGGTATTTCAACAAATACTATACATATATACTCAAAACCACTGTAATAAAGAGGAACTAAAAAAATTTGTTACAATAATTAGAAACATTAGAAGCAGTATAATTTTACAAACCGCAAATGGTCATAACATAAGTGGCGTTCAATCTCTTTTTTCCCCCATCAGCGCGTTATATCATTTAATTATAGATATATACAGTAACAAAAACAAGTGGAAACTTGGATGATGCAAATCAATGACAACCAGTCTCTCGATGTTAATCTATCCGTCTACCTAGTCAAAAGTTACGCAAACTTGAATCGTCGTGCCAACGTCCCAGTGTCATTTTGTTGTCGCGCTATTTTTGCGCCAGTAGATCCCTTGGAGAATCGCCCGACGCATTTATATACACAAAAGGAGAGTTTACACCTACATAATCTGTTAAAATAATAATAATAATTCATGACGAACACTGTCAATGATTGACGATAGATGTCTCACTTTCCCGATTAAGCTGATAGTCGCATTGTATAATATACCTCAAGTGGGCACCAATGCCGCGACAATAATAATTGTCACACACTATTAATTATTAATAAAAAGAAAATTAAAAACACATTAAGAATTGAATACAATTATCAATTTGATTTGTAATAATTTTCATTCAAAAGCAGTGTTTCCTTTTGAAAATGATTCAATAACTTATTTATACAAATTACAAGTCTCAATATGTAATTATAATTTTAAACGCAAGCAAAATCATTTCGCGAATAATGACAGAGAAATTGATTAAAATGGTTTTTTGTCGAATTCAACTGGAAATTGATACAGTTTTTTTTTCTTTATTTATTTATCTTGAGGAAAGTATATGAGGCGGAATTATGAAGAACATGTTTTCTACGCATACGTCCCTGAGTTCGCGTTAAGAGAGACTCGGTCGGGACCGCGGGGGGGAAAAGAGGGTCTAGGGAGGCCCGACAGTCTGACGCCATACCCCACCATGCAAGACACCGTGTAACCTATCTTCGACTGTGTCTGTTGGTCGCACATGTCTATCCATGTGCATATATATGTATAAATAAATATGCATATATATATATATACTTGGCTCTGGCTCACGTACACCAACAATAACGTTATATTTGCATGCTTAGGCACTTTCTGCACTCGGGACATACGAACATAAATACATGAATGCCTATTCCAATACTATCAAAACTTCAAATCGGCCTCCAGACTCGAGGGAGTGATTCAGAACTCACCTACAATGGTATTTTATTTACACGTAAACATCAAATATACATACAACACACAACCAAAATTTTGATGCGTAATTTTCTAAATCATGTAGGTTCAGATATATTATACACAAAACTTGACACAATTTTTCAAAAACTATGACTTTTTTTGAAACAAGAAATATTTTTCAATTTAATTAACCAAGTGAATGTGACCTAAGGAAACGAATCATAGGTTATGTTTATGATATAGATTTACATAAAGATTTTCTTATTTTTAATTCTATATGTAAAATCGAAATCACTTTATTGAATATTTCGGATGTAATAGACAAACATTAATTGTTTTGTATAAAGTCTTCTGTATTTTCACTCCATTTGCAAACATAACCTAAAATTTGCTTCTTAGGTTCCTTTTTTCCACGTCACAAATAGTTTTCATTATATACATACATAAATATTTTTGTAAACTTTGTATATTTAATTATTTACTTTCCTACAGATTTAATTTTCTTACGGATTTTGAGACTAAATTGAAAATAGTCGAATATGGAGAATAGATCAGAATTTAATTTTCCCTCACAGATTTTGAGAATAAATTGAAAATAGTCGAATATGGAGAGTAGATCAGTGAGACGAATAGACATAGAGATAGACGTTGGGATACACAGATAAATACGAACGTTCTGGGGAAGCCCTCGCCTACGATGTGTGCTATTCTTAAGCAACCTGGGACTTAAGAATAACTTTTCCAAGTCGCTTGTGCAACAAATATATATATACACGCAGAGACGCAAACTTTTCCCGCCACATTTATCGCGAATTCGCACAATGTCTTCGTTCCATTCACGATTTTTCGCAGCGAGTGACTGAATGAGTGCGCGTCGAAATCTCAGTTATGCAGAAACATATAAACAATCAACAAAATTCACAATGTAAATATATAATGAAAAATTGAATTTTAATCTTTTGTTGCTTCTAATTTACTTGTGAATTTAATGCAGAATTAGTTAATATTGGATTATAATCGTTATGGATTTAGATTTCGAGAATGGGAGAAAATTAGGTCGAACTTACTGATGTTTGAATAAAAAAACAATGAATAACAAAGCATTGTGGGTGGGCAAATATATAATCAAAGGGTGAGGAGGGAATTTCTGAAGGCGGTTTTATACACTGTAAATTCTCTTACACAAGAGTTAACCACCGTTCAAATATGCACGCGTGGTTGCCTATGAGGTGAAGGAGGCGTGCCCATATGTTTAAAAACTTTCAACAATGCTATCCAATTATTCATCTCCACATTAATCTATTATCTCATTCGTATATTTAGATTCAATAAATAACATTTGACAAATATCTCCAAGGAATTTATAAGCTTCGAACAATGAGTCATTTTTGGTCAAAATTTGATGTCCAAAACATAACCAACAACAGTTTTGAATTTAAAGAAAGAAATTTCAAAAACGATTACAAAGGTTTGCAGTATTTTGAAGTTTTATGGACAACCAACAACAGATTAAAATTTACAAAAAGACATTTCAAAAACATCTACAAATGTTTGCAGTATTTTGAATTTTTATGAACAACCAACAACAGATTAAAATTTACAAAAAGACATTTCAAAAACATCTACAAATGTTTGCAGTATTTTGAATTTTTATGAACAACCAACAACAGTTTTGAATCTAAAGAAAGAAATTTCAAGAACGATTACAACGGTTTGGAGTATATTTATTATTTTGCTAGACTTTGAAAGATGAATAACAAAACATGATTGATCCCAGAAGTGGAATTGTGATTTAATCCAACACAACCAACAACAGTTTTGAATTTAAAGAAAGAAATTTCAAAAACATCTGCAAAGGTTTGCAGTATTCTTAATATTTATGGACAACCAACAACAGATTAAAATTTACTGAAAGAAATTCCAAAAACGATTACAAAGGTTTGCAGTATTCTCAATTTTGATGGACAACAAACAACAGATTAAAATTCACAGAAAGAAATTTCAAAAACGATTACAACGGTTTGCAGTATTCGAATGAAAATGTCAGCGAAGCTTTACTGCAGTCTATTAGACATCACACACACACATATCTTCAAAGTGATTCTATTCTGTAACGTGTGGTACACGTTGAGTTGAGAAGGACTTCCTCCACTTGGCAGACGTTAACTGACGTTTAGATTCTATCTATTCTCGTAATCTCGCACAATATATATGCAACTAAAACGTTAGAGTTGGTGCCACTTGTCACAAAAGAAGAAGGTCCAATATTTTACCACGACATCCAGAATATCCATACATACAAAAATCTCCCACTCTACCAAAAATTTATACAAAAATGTTTCTTTTATCCCTTTCAGAGAAAATAATTCACTCTGTACTTTGAAACACAAAAATTTACATGCTAAAACCACGTTTGTGTATTATTCCATAGTACTGAATAAAAACAATGCGACGACATTGAATCCTAACAGCGAACAAAGGCAATAAAATTGATGATATTCAAAATTGGAAGTAGATGGTGAAATATTGGAATAAGCTATGGGAATTGAATTCGGAAATTTTATTCATCCCTTTTATTTGAATACATCATCGGGACGCTTACGATTTGGCACGACATTCAGATTTTGATGCTTTGAGAGAATTCAACCTTATTCCAAAATAGGGGTTGGTTGGCAAACTCGACTTACGGTAAAGTTTAGTCAGTAATAGTGGTTTCTGGTTTGTCCAATAGTTTAGGATCTATCTATTTACTAAAGTAGCTATCACATTTGCAATTTCATTTTAAATCAATAACGTCAAATGGATATTAAATTCTATCTCTGAATAAATAAAATCAGTTTAATTAATAATCGATCGTCGTTAATGATAAATAGAAGTCCAGTTAGCTAAAATCTCAATGAATGATAACGCAAATAGGGAAAGTTATGTCATATATTTAATTAAGATCAACGAGAATACTTTCTTGAATGAAGCTTTAAGGGGATGAATTTCGAGGCAATAGACTGGCGCCGATGACGCCAGTATTCAATGGACCGCGTACACATTGGGCGACACATTTGCGAATATTCCCGACAAATTCAGACAGAGCGGACATGTAAATTTTACTCCTCTTCTAGATTATTATCAACACTTTTTGAATCAACATTTGATTGAATAATTCCAATGCTAAAAATATTTCCCCCTTTTTTTTGTTGTTTCTTGTGATCTGGCAAAGAATCAATAAATGCATAAAAGTAGATGATATTAAAATCCTTCATCTTCAGGAAATTCCTGGAGCTTTTTTTGCGCGCAGGGGAATTCACGCAAATGTCGAAAAACGATACGTGGAGCACGTTTATCGGGAGCCCAGCTGGCGTTGCTCCATAAAGCAGGATCGTAAAAAGTTGAGCTTCCCCCAGACCCCGGCCAGCTTTCTTGGTGCTGCTCAAAGCCGAGATACGAGAGAGAACGTATATATATACATGTAGGTGGGAGGCGAGCAGTCCTCGAAGGGAAAGCCGGAAGTCGGACCCCAGGTGCTTTTTATGTCCACGCGCAAGGACGATCTCTTTCGCGAATCGAGGCTCCATCGATCCCACCGGGGCCCTCCCTCGAGAATATGTTGCAACCTTCTTGGTTTCGCCTATTCTCTAAGGTCGACGTGAGCAGTCAAGCGTTAACAGATTCCGGAAGTTAATATCAGACTTAAAGCAAAACCCAAAGCTGATCAACTACTTCTGATACTTAACTCTTATATACATATAATCCACTACTTTCTATTACCGTCCAAACAGAATAATAATTAATTTGATAAAATTGTCACAAAAGAAATTCTTTTTTTTAAGCAAGAGGTAAAACTTTTCGCCACATTTGCATATTTTTTGCTTAATTATTTAATCATAACCACGTGTTTATCTCTCTCTCTTTCTCTCTCTCGCTCTCGATTCTAAATTTGGCAACACGTAGCATGATTTTACACCAGGTGTAAAATCTCTTCCAGAAACACCAGGTGTAACTTGAGAAACACACACGTTAATAATTCAACGAATAACAGAATATCAATATGTGAGTTTTTAATTCGAACTCGAAATCTTGTCGTTAATTAACTTCTTACGAGACACATGCTGCAACATTAATGTCGCACTTTCCTGCGGATAATATACCTCGTCCGTTCTGAGTGCACAACTTTATAAAAAGTTAATTACATCTCTCTAATGAATAATAAATCCTAATAGTGAATTAATTCAATCGCACAAAAATCTATCAATTTGCTACAAATTTTTATTCGCGGAAAATAATTGAGAGTTGAAAAAAGATCCTACTCCCTTTCCAATATGTATTACGGATACAAATACAAATCTTATGTATATGTAAAATCTGAAATGTATGCCAAATCAAGAGGAATTTAATTTTCAAAATGTCGTTTTAGAAGTTGACATTTAAAAATTATTATAATTTAAATAAATCAATTTAACGAAGTTGGATTAAAGTGCCTTGTTGAATAATGTCTGTTAAAGTGCAAAAATTGTGTTTGTGTAATAAACATGTCTTGTAATTCCACTTGTTGGAAAATAAATCTTACCTTTAATTTTCATCGTGGTTTCTGATTTTGCCAGCATCAGTAGTCTGTGCAGCATCCTTTGTCGAATTTCGAGTCCTTTTGCATCATCCTCTTCTTTATCCATCATCTGCAAGCAAAAGAGGTTTTAATTTTTATTCCCATTTGTACTATTTTCAATTTATTATTTTTAATTTACTACCATTTTCAACGATTTTCATATGTCGATTTTCATATGTCCTGTTTGATTTACGTGTTTAAATTAGTAATACTTTGGAAATACAACAATTTGAAAATAAAATAATTCCCCTGGACAATTAAAAACAAGATTTAGAGAATTTACATATATAAGTTGGCAACCGAAGTGCTTTCTCGTTGGGAAGTGTCTCGGCAGATGGCCAGCGTGAAAGGTGAATATCTGCTTGCAATTGGTAGCGGTCTATCAACTATCTTTAAACTTGGATTTGGGACACACTGAGAATAAACAAAGTTTGTCGTCATGTCATAAATAAAATCATTTCATGCTGAACCAATTGCTCATTCAATCCACCTGATATTGCGCCGGTCTTTAAATTCTAACCCCAGGACGACGTCATCATCATCTTCATATTTCACATGACAACTTGTTTTCAATTTCCAAGTATATACAAACAAGATAAACAATTTTCAAAATTGGATGAGAAGAAGGATGAAAAATTACAATATTTTAATGTGCAACGTTAACGGAGAAATCTCCTCCCAAAACATCAGAGACTTTCAATATAAAGTTTTGGTATTTTCCTCGGAAAGGAAGACAGTTGGCAATGTAAAGGGAAGGAGAAAAATTCAGGTGTGTGGTGAAACACCTGCCCATTGTAGCCGCAACCTGCTCGGAATTCCCTGTCCCTTCTCAAGCCCCTCGGTTCCGAATCATTACAATACACTCATTTGCAGTTTTGTATCATGTCTTTAATGCTGAATTATTGTTTTGGTGATCGTGAGTTATTTTTATAATTAGTAAGTACCTAAAAACAAAAAACATCCTCCCTTGTATCCATCAGGAGTTAAAGATATCGTTTCAAATTTTTTGATCCAAAAAAAAGGGTACAGTAAAAATCAAGAGTTCACATTTGCGGAAGAGGGACATTTCGTTGTCGGTATGGGATGAAATCGTAATTGTTTCGAACGTCGGCTCTCGAGCGACATCATCGTTAATCTGGGGTTAATCATTATTCCATGCGGTACAACCGGACAAAGAGTACCAACATAGATACCTACACCAGGGATATAAACATGTATACACATATCACATACACACTTAAGAGCGGTATTTTCTGGTTACACATATATATTCATTCGGGACGTATATAGGGTTCATGAGAGTGCATTGATCCGTTTGAGAGGAAGTGAGACAGGAGAGTTGGCGATGGACTACTACTACTACTACCATTGCAGAAAAGAGAAAATGGTCCAGGGAATATCTGAAAGGGAAAAACAGAGGGAAGAAGAGAGACGAAATGAGGGAACACACTCTCTCTGGGGTTGAAAGTGGGTTGTTTAAGGGATGCTGAAGCTACGGAGTGGAAAGAATGCGGAGTTTGGTCGCCTAGCAACTCCGACACCATATACAGTCCCACTCATTTGTCCTCAATATTCGCTTATTTACTGGGCTTATTTACACTGCATACCGCTGACCACATTGCAGACCAACGGTCCATATACATGTGGGACATGCCACACGTTAAATCAAACGAGAAAAAGAACGTCCCAGTACCAAGTCCTTTTCTCACTCCACTGCACTTGCGATCTTTATCACTTGTATGCACCGCATATGAAACTTCTTTGAAAAGTACCCTTTCGGACTATGGAAGCATCCCTTTCGTTTCATATACTCGATACATTTCACCAAGCTAATAAGTTCCCGAGAGAGGATGCTCCTTATAAACTTACACATCATCTTGTTATCTGTAACTATTACTTTCTCCTCTAAGTATAGAAGGTGCAAAATTAAAAAAAAAAAATCTTTCATAGGAATATCTAAATTAACTCTATGGATTTGCCAAAAAGCAGGTGGAACTATTATGTAATCGTTTATATAGCTGAATTCTTGAAACGGAAGAGAAATGGGAATTGGGTTGAAATCCAGAATAGCTGCTGGGAATACGGTATTTTCCGACGGTTTATTGAATCGCTGGGAGCTCTTCGTCCCTTTGCCACTTTAGAGGCTTTCGATGCAGGCAAACTTTTCGCTCGTTATATCTACCTTGTTACACGACGTGCTCTCCCAAACCAATATCCCATATAATTCAGCAAGCTTTTCTTCCCCACTTCAAAATTCCTGGAACGTAACAACTAATGTCGATTCAATTCATCTAATTTTTCCAAATTCCAAAGGGAGATAATGCCACGCCAGTCAATTTTTCCAAAGGGCATAAATTTTTCTTAGTTATATATTTATGTTACGTATAACAAAGTCCGTTACAGATAATTCCGCATCAATAAGTGACGAAACAATTTATATAGAAAAAGTGGTTGAATAAAAAAGAAAAATTGGAGTGGTAGTTTTTTAAAAACTGACCACCCAGAGAGCACGTAACCTTGCGGCAACATTGCTGCAATGTTAATACAAGCTTGAAATGTCCCACCTTCGCAACATTGCACGGTAAGGTTACCGTAACATTACACTATAACCTTTCAGTAATGTTACTTGGAAATGTTGCGTCAATATTGCTGTGCAATGTTGCCGCAAGGTTACCGCAATGTTGTACAATAATGTTGGAAAAAAGTTTGTAAGTATTTTTTTTGAAATATTTTATCAAATTTAAGCAATAGCTTTATTAATGTAATTAAAAGAAACAATAAATTTTACTCTGGAACATTGTGGCAACATTACAGAGCAATATTGCGGTAACATTACACGGCAATATTGACGCAACATTGCCAAGTAACCTAACTGCAATATTGCATAATAATGTTGCCGAAATGTTATCGTGTAATGTTGCGGTATCCTTGCCGTGCAATGTTGCGAAGGTGGGACATTTCAAGCTTGTAGCAACATTGCAGTGCAACATTGCTAACCTTGCATGATTCTCTCCTTTTCTACTAACTTCCCCTACTATGAGAAAAATAAAAGGATTACTAGTTAAATTTTAGTAACAACAACTTACGAAACTGGTTAAATTAACCAAAAAATTAGTAAAGTTTATTAAATTTGTAGTTTATTAACCCTACAAAAATTAGTAATCCTTTTAAATAACAATTTACATGGGTAATATTACCATTTTTTTTCTCGGTGTATTTTATGTAGGTATAAAAATAAATAGTTATATTTTATTAAGTAAGTTCTTTCTAAAACTGTAGTCGCATTTGTTTTTAACATTAAAAGAAAAGTTACTAGAGTTTCGTCACTCTATAGTGACTGTTACTTTGAGTAACTAACCTTCTTAAGAGTCTAGTGACTTTTTCTGTTAAAATGAAACAAAAATTTACTAGAGTTTCGTCACTCTAGTGACTGTTTTGTTGAGTAACTAACCTTTTTAAGAGTCTAGTGACTTTTTCTGTTAAAATGAAACAAAAAGTTACTAGAGTTTCGTCACTCTAGTATCTGTTTCGTTGAGTAACTAACCTTCCTAAGAGTCTAATCACTTGTTTGTTAGAATTAAACCATAAGTTACTAGATTTACGTCACTCAAGTGACTGTTTTGTTAAGTAACTAACCTTTCCTAAGGGTTTAGTGACTTCTGTCGTTAAAATTAAACAAAAAATTAATGGATTTTTGAAACTCTAGTAACTATTATTGCTTCAAATAAGTAAAAGCTTCTTTAAAACCCTAGTAATTTTTGTTACGGTACGTTGAAGTAAATATTACTAGAGTTTCTTCGCTCTAACAATGAAACAATTTTATTAAACCTAAGAGTAGTAAGTGTCACTAAACATTTATCACTCTAGTAACTTTTAAAGTGTGTAACGAACCTTCATAAACTCCAGCAACTTTTGATGCCAAACGTAACGTAAAACTATAGAGTTTTTTGTCACTAGAGTTTCATCACTCCATAGATAAGTGACAGTGAGTAATATGAGTCACTTTTCTGAAACTCTAGTAACTTTTCCATATATAAGCGGATAATTTGTAAAAGTTACTAGAGTTTCGATCCATTAGTAGAAAGATTCAAGTAAATTTAGAATTTCAACCCAAAATTGCTACGATTAATTAAACAAACATTTTAAACGACATAAACTTTAATTTGAGACAACCTTAAAAGTTGTTTTGTTAATCCCTAATCGAGTCAAATTGAACTAGGAAATATATTGTTTAGATTTTCCCCTATTTTAACCATTTTTAAATTAATTTTCCCTATTTTCCCTTTTGTTGTAACCAATTTTATGTTGTGAAACCTGAAGTTTGAGTTTATTCAATTATTAAATGATAACACTGAATACTGTTTAATACTGAGACTCATAGACTCATGGAATTGCGCAAATGTACAAAATTAGCGCTGTATTAAATTTGTTTCTTTATAAGAAGAAAGAAATAAAAGAAAGTTCAAAAGAAATAAAATTGAAAGTATAGTAAATAGAAAATAAAATCCAAGCCTATGGAGAAAATACGAAAACAAATATAAGCGACATTGACCAATCAAACAAACAAGAAACAAGCTGAACCAGATATTTAAAAACTGATTAAATCCGGATGTTGAAAGTATAACAGAGATGAAAGCTATTCGGATTTTCCAATCTCGGGGAAAAAAAACTCATCCTTTGTACTTATTTCCCCCTTGGTTCTGACGTGAAGCAGAAAAGCTTCTTTCGTCCGATTGGCCCTTCCAATTAAAGCAGGACTTGAAAGTGCGGGAAAGTAAAGCTTCCTCAGGGAACCTTGGAATAGAAGGTATATACACCGGATGTTGGGACGAGTTGCCAGGCAACAAGGTGCCTTCAACCCTCAAAGATATGTCACAAGAAGTGCACGCAAAAGGAGAGAAAAAAAAGAAGAAGAAGAAGAAGGAACTTTTTGACCTTTTGAGGATGATGCCTGTCCCCCTTATTCAGCCCTTTATGTAGTTCGTATTCAGAGTGTATATCATATAAGTAACAATACTATAGCAGTAGTAAATTTTTCGGATATTCCCAGAACACATGAGAATGTCAATATCAGATCCTATTTCTTTTCGCTCTTATAAAGTTTGTTTCTATATTTCGCCTGGACCGAATTCCTAATTCAAAGCACGTGCTCGGAAAACTCAATCAATTCCCTTATACTTTAAAAAGAGGAAAATATATTTTTTGAGAAACTGAAGATGCGAGAATTTTTATACATTTAACTACAGTTTCAATTTTACGGATTTGTTTCGATTTTTTTTTTTGAAAATTTATTGCTCATCATTAGTGATAAGTAAGAGAAAAAGGATTGAATATGGTTTGTGAGTGGAAAGTCACGTTTTTTAAAATTCCGTACATTATAATGCTGGATGAAGAGAAGCTTTATGGTCCCTATATGAAGCAGTATTCGCTTTCTTTCCTTTCTTCAGTTCCCTATATATTTTCGAAGCATCTACTC
>JUFY01030797.1:0-48746 GCA_001855655.1 Leptopilina clavipes | reverse complement strand
ATTCTACGTGGAAGGCTTTTGAAACATGGAATAAGTGAATATTCACTTTAAATAAGTGAAATTCCACTTATTCAGATTTAGAGAGTATATATTTACTGAAAAGAGGTAAAAGAGTTACAATTTGAATCGCGCATGTATTCATAGAAAAATGCATAGCCTTCTTCAATTTTTTTTTTTTTGCATCCTTCTCTCTTCTCTTCTTTCCAGTAAAGCTGAATTTCCATAGCGACTCTTTGCTTTACGTACATGAATGTATAACTAAAGTTTTGAATGTATTTGACTGCAAACATTCAGTACAAAACATACATACAATCTAAATAAGCTTTAGAGTCTACTTTAATTGAAATCAAGTCCGCGCTTAGAGAGTTTTTTTTTTATAAATACACTCGAGCTTTGATGAAAAAAAACCAAGGTCGCGCAATTCTCGCTGATAATTGATATCACTAATTTACCATAATTTATTTATAATTTTTTCTCGAAATTAGGTATAAGATTTTGGATTATTTGATTGATTTGAAATTGAATTGAATTAAAATTGAAAAATTTTATTATTTTGAAAAAATATTTCGAACATTTTCTTCCTAAAAAATATTTAAAAAAAAGGGGGAAAAAGATGTTGGTAATTTTCACATGTGACAGGATATATATACCATAAGTTTACGTATTCCTGACACGACTCTTGGATGCACATATTGTATTTCTGCGGTATGCTTTTGCAGGTGGGAACCTCTTTTAAACCTAAGTGCAGTGCCACTCTTGAGACTTTTTTTCTTCTTCCTTATATGCCCAAGATTCTCTCACTTGCTCACACCACCTTATTCTTCTCGTCATTTCACGATATTTTTATCGTTTCATTTTTTTTTCTCTATAGTCTTAGATTTCTTTAAAAAAGTCAATTTATATTCTCGAAGATATCATCAAAATTATATTATTTACAACTCACTATTTCGATAAAATATGAGAAAACAAATAAGCAGTAAAAATTGTTTTATTTCTTTTTTCCTCTATTCAAAAAGTAACTTGTTTCCGAAATAACGAATAAATTTTGAAAAATTCTTCCTCTGTATTGGATCAGCCATTTTGAATTTCTATTAACTGACTTTAAATTCGTGATCAGCGACCCAAAAAACCCCCGAGTGGACACTTTCAAGTGAATTCGATTTGTTTTGAAAAAGTGGTCCGCCATATTGGATCAGCCATTTTGAATTTCTATAAACTGACTTTAAATTCGTGATCAGCGATCCCAAAAACCCCCAAGTAACGAGTTTCAGAAGAAGCGAATGAATTTTTAGAAATTTGTCCGCCGTTTTGGATCAGCCATTTTGAATTTCTATGAACTGACTTCAAATTCGTGATCAGCGACCCAAAAAACCCCCGAGTGGACACTTTCAAGTGAATTCGATCTGTTTTGAAAAAGTCGTCCGTCATATTGAATTCGCCATTTTGAATTTATCTTATTTTTCAAATCTCTCAGTATCCTGACCGATTATCAGCGTTATGCCGTTCATTTACCTGAAATTATTGTGAATAGTATCAAAAGTTCAAATTATAATAATAATTCGATGCGTGCGCGCCTACACGAAAAATATGTTGTCTGAAGTCTCATATCGTTGGATAACCCAATACCAAATGAAAAGTTGATATCTACCGACATATATATCTCCACAAATACGAAACCTTCGCGTAGATGTATTTATTTCGTATTTTATGTATTCACTTTCCGCACGTTTTATTTCATTCGTTTTATGTATTCTCTTTTACGAGCGAGAAAAACGTCTCTTACCTATAGAGCTGACGGTTGAATTGCGCTAGAGGCCGCCATAAGGCTGATTTTATTGTACTTTTTTTTGTTTCTATTTTTATGCAAGTCTATTTCTCTACATAAAAAAGAAAGAAATAGAAAATTTTATTCGTAATTTCAGTATTGTTTTAATATGTAAATTTCTTTATTGAAAAGTCAATGGAAAATTTTATTTAACAAAACATGTCAAAAAAATTTGACATCCCTAGCGGATGGAATATTAGAAAAGAAAAGGGTTGTGTTTCAAAAAAAGATTTCTCGAGGACTTAACCTTAAATTCTTTATTGGAGTCAAATGGTGAAAAAAAATAGTAAAACCCTCGAATAATTTTTCATACAGCAGATGAATGCCGCACCGTCTTAGTGGTCCGTCAGGGACCAACTGCCCGACTATTCGCTCGAGCATTGCCTTATATAGTCACCGGGTGGGAGAACCTTTACTGCGCAAGTGTACCCGAAAGTTTACCAATTTGCCGTTGTACAGGCGTTACAAAACATCTAAATTCTAAAATTCAAATTCATCAACTGAAAAGTCTGAAAAGAATTCACACATTTCTTAATAAAAAATTATTTCTCATCTGTAAATAATAATTTTAAACTGAAAATTGAATCCGTAATTTTCTAAATAAATAATTCTGAAAAAAATACTTATCACTTTATCAACAGTGATTGTCTAAAAAAGAACTTCCAGGATAAATATAGCTCCTATAAAGTCGTCATTCTCTCTCTCTCTCTCTCTCTCTCTTTTTTTTATCGACAGTATATATCTCAACTTTTTTTGTTCGATCGTCTTTTCAGCAATATAGTGAAGCAGCAAAATGTTTAGAAAAAAAGAAGTTTAGAGGAAATCAGCAAGCCTTCCGACACTTAATCGATCTCAGACTTGTCAGAAAATTCCACCTCTATTGATTCTTTTCACGCCGAAGCTTGAAAAGACTTTTCCAATTTATCATTGCAAAATTGTTTTCCAAGTTGTTTTCATTTTGCGTTGAGAAAAATCTATTCAACGTACACTGATACACTTTTTTATATTCACAAGACGAATTTCCATTTTTCATTTCTGAAAAATTCACGCAGTGACTTTCAATTTCTATCATCTTGCTTTTATGTGTAAGAACCATCTAAATAAATCGTTTTATCAATTTTTTTTCAATCAATTAGAATTTTAAATTCATTAAGTATTTTTAAACGCTCTTCTAAATTTTGGTGGATTTTCTTTTCTTTGATTCAATTGGCACGTTATAAAATCAGGGGAGTTTTTTCTTCTTCTTCTTCTTCTTTTTTTTATTATAAAATTGATCAGATGTGTCTAGTGCGCATTTGTTGGCTTTGCCACTTCCGGTGTTCGGCCCCTTTGTGGTTACAGAAGAACGCTAGGAGTTTAAGTTTCATTTCTCATCCCCTTCAGATCAGACGTTCCAAGAAACAAAGAAATCCAAAGTCTTGTATTTTATTCTCTAGGAGAAAAAAAATTTCTTTTTTTTGTCTAGGATATTTGTGTCTACTATTAAATATTTTACATAGCACAAATTGGATGTTTATTTAATTTTCAAAATAGTAAAAATTGTTAGAAGTTAATTCATTGCTTTTATTTTACTAACTGTTTAGTGGAGAAGAAAAAATTAATCGACTTTAATTGCTTACAATTTTATGTTAACGTGACTTTTAATTACAGTCATTTTTCCAAAACATTTCATAATTTTTCACCTCGATGCATTCATTTTTCTCATCTTGCCGGTTTGCAATTCCCGGTTTAGCTTGTACACATATTATCGCGGAAAAATGATGCCAGACGGAAAATAGCTCAAGGGATGCTTGAAACTCATTTTTTTTTCAAGGCACTTCTCAGTATTATGAATTTTTTTTTCATTACCAACATATTTTGGAGAATTATCTTCTATTAGAATTTCTGTATTAAATATTATTCTAAATATAATGAATGATTACTAACTAAATTATTATAAAGTTACTATGTCTGTTGCAAAATTTTTTTTTCAACTGATTATGAAAGAAAATTTCTTCTTTTCTCGATAAGGACATTTTTGGAGATCTAAATTTTTAGTATATTGTTCTAACAAATTTTATGTTTAGATGTTTTAACTTTATATGTGTAGGTGTTGAATCTAGTGAAATAGTTTGAGTAAAGTATTTATTTTAATTTGGGTAAAGGGTGAAAAATACCCATTGCTATTTTGTCATTTGGTTTTAATGATATGGTAGAGCTGGGAATGCACCTGAATAGAACAGCGCTTCATACAACTCCTAACATCTCAGTGGCCCTTCTGGGACCGACTGACGCGACTAATCACTGCGCGAGCTCTTATATACTCGTCGGGTGGGGGAAACCCGGACGAGTGGGAGAGCGTACTCGAGCGTTTAGCGATTTGCTGTTGCACAGGCGCCACTATATCAAAAACATAAATAAAATAATCACTCTTCGTATTATTTTTGCTGCAATACTTACTGCGATTTGTCTGAATGGTGAATAAATATTTTCCTAATCTTTTTAGCAGAATTCTTTTTTCTAATTTTTTGTCCTCACAGTAGAAATTCAGATAAAGCAATTGTAAAGAAAAATAAAAATTCATTCACAACTGGCTAACAATGATAGTTTTTCTTCAATACTTGTAGGCAATGCAACGCATTTGAAAATAAATAAAAAAAAAAGGAAAATTGAAAAGAGGAGGTGTAGAGAGAACAACTCTAAAAAGAAACAAATGGTACCTTCGTGGCTCAATCTATCGGCTCATTTGAATAAGTCGACCGAAGAATACCGTCCCTTATCTCCAACCTTCCGCTTTCTAGCTATCTTATCCCCGGAGACTTCCTCCTTTCGTTTCTTTCTTCAAGAAACGCCTTGCAACCCGGCAGTAGTCATCTTCACGACGTACTTTAAAAGTCTTTCAATTCATTTTTTTTTAGAAGACTTTCATTATAAAAACTTTTTTATTTTAGTTAATTGTCTGCATGTAATAAAATTTAATATATTATAAAATTTTCTAATTACTAAAATATCGACAGTTTTATTTGAAATGTTTTTTTAAAATTATTCCATTCATCTATAAAAAAAAAATTGCATAGAAAAATAACTCCGAATAATTGAAATTTTTTCCAATTTCCTTTTTGTTTTCAAGAAATAAAAATCATTTTTCCAATATTTTCGATGTTTATTTTTCAGGATTTTCTTCTTTGTTTGCTCCAATTGAAATTATGAAAATAGTCTAAAGAATACCGAAGGAGAATCTCTCTACAAACATTAAGAAAGGATTCCACAAACAAAAAGATGCTTCACACCCTTTAGAATGGAGAAATTTTGATTTTCCCTCGTTTTCTATTCTTGTAAAACAGAAAGCAGGGTGGGGGGTGGGGGACTTTTTTTCTCCAGGTTTTTTTCTCCCGCGAAAAAGTCACTTTTAATTTATAATCGTTCTTATTTTCCACGCCGACTTTTAATTCACATTTTGCAAACGTCTCTTTTCTTTGGTCCAATTAGCCATTTCGCACTTGACTGACTTTCCATAATGTTGATTAAATTTTCTATTGACATTATTCTCCACCTTAAAAGTTTTAATTATAATTTCAATTTATGTTGATATTATAGGGTTGAAATTTTTTTTCGTCAATTTTTTGCATTAGTAATATAATTACCCCCACAGCACCAAAAATTTCAGCAATATTGCCAACGTTGCTGAAATATTACAATATTGCAGCAATTTTTTTTGAAATATTGACAATATTTCAGCAAAGTTTGCAATATTGCTGAAATTTTTTGTGCTGTGGGGGTAAAGATATTTCGAAGGTTGAATGACGCCAAAATTGTCCCAAGGAAATCTTGCTTTTTGTAAAATATAAATTGAATATTTTTTGTTATCAATAAAAAATTTTTTTTGTTATTTCTTTCTAAAATCTTTGCATGTTCGCAGAAGCTGTCGCATTTAATAAAAAAATTAAAAACTATTTCCTTTTTTATTTTCTATTTTTATTTTTTTATTTGAGATATTTCCTTCCTTCCTTCCTTCTTCTCGTAACGTTTACAGTCTTTTTTTCATACAATCTTTAAATTTCCTTTTATGATTTATTGAATTCTACTCTCTCTCTCTCTTTTTTTTATTTTTATTATTCTTTTTTTTATTATTGTATTTTTATTTTCATATTAACTACAGTTATTCATTTCCTGTACTTTTTCCCCATGTATTCCATTTTATTACATTTTTCTTCATATCAACATTGTGATAGGTGAAAAGTTTTAATTCGATTTATTTTAATCGAGAAATATATTTTCATTCAGAAATAAATTCATGAAAGAGAATATCTTTCCCTGTGGTGTGGAAAACCACATATTCCCACAGCTACAAATTACTACCGAGTTGAACTTCATTCCTTTTTTTTTCCTTCGAATGAAAAGAAAATTTTTTTCTGAATAGAGAGAAAAATCTTTCTTTTTCAATAAATATTAGAGTCAAACGCAAACAAAGATGTGGACTGTTTTACGGTGATCGAAATTTTTGTAAATCTGGTTCTTCTGAAAAGGGGGGGAAAAAATTTTAAGATGGAGATTTTTATTTGAGTTTTATGTGTACATTATTTGTTCGTATGAGAGAAAACTGAGAATGAGGAATGACACTTTTAGTGGCATTCCATTTCTGCACTGTCTACGTCTATTTTCTCTCTCTCTTTTTTTCTATACTTGTTCTCATCTCTTTGCCTTCTCTGCTTCTCTAGACTCTCTTGGAACATGTCAGCCTTGAGGCATTGTTAAGTTTTGCAAATTCACCCCTGACACCTCTATACCCCTCGAACGACCCATTTCCTATTGTCTTCCCCCAGTCAAATATGTAATGTCAGGTACTACACTACTCCGGTCGTTCACTGCTTTACGTAATTTAAATGCTACCACCTGTTCTTTGTCACCCTTAAACCCAAATAATTATTTTTTTTTTACCAACACCTGTTGTGCCTTTTTTTCTCTTGAATTACTTTTTTTAATTTTTCCAAACAAATATAAATATTAATTTTGATAATTCGATAAACCTTCGAAATTGTTCTTTTTCTTTCCAATATAATAAAGATTTTCGACTTTGCCAAGTGTTAGAACTCGATCGGTATAATTATAAATTAGAAAAGTTCAATTGGCATCCAATAGATGTCATCATCGTTTCGTTCCGATCAGTAGGAAGTAGTGGGGATTTAGAACTGGTATATATACAAGTCAGCCGGTACTTGCGCTTGTGAGAGAGTTAAATGAAATTTCACCATTGATGCGAAACTGACAAAGTATAATTACTAATCATACTGTGATGAATAGTTTTAAAAATGTATTTTCGAATATATTGTATGTGGAAAAACTGTCAAACTCTAAATTATAAATATAGTTAAAAACTATAAATAATAAGACCGTAATAATAATATAAATAATAATAACTTATAAATAAGTTATAAACTTTTGTGAAAATTAAATGATTTTGAATCTTTTAGAATCGATTTCACTTGCCAAAGGTCGTGAAAGGACTTTGCACTTTCTCCCTCTCTTTTGTGGTTAGCGTGCGGTGGTGGCAGTAATTAACTTAACTATCGCCATTATTACTCCAAAGTACCAGTTAACGTCGTTATTAGAGCACATACTACTTTGGAATTCGTTTTATTCGAGATTCGAGATTATCCCCCCCCCTCCCCGCCACGGTCGCAATATGTATACCTCTCAGTCATATTTTATTGGTCGCTGTAATCATTTTATGGCATTTACTTGATGAATTGACTGAATGGAGAATGTCAGCAATTAACGATAGATTGATAAAGGTAATCAGTTTGATAAAGTGTAGTGAATTTCTACAGTAAGGATTGTTTTAACTAGATGATTTTCCTTTTCTATTGTATCACGTGTGGAAATTGAAAATTGATCCTAATAGGGACGTATCTATTTTGCCCCTTTATGAAAATAAATAAATAAATTTGTTTATTTAGTCTGCTTTGAATTAAATGCAATTTAATTCAATTTCTTTAGGGAATTGATGAATTTCCAAAATAGGGATTTATTAAAATAAATGGCAAAATTTGTGCCATGAACGTTCGTTGCTGGAAGTTTCCAACCCACTGTCATTTTCGTTAAGGTCTGCTGGCTAGGGATATGTATACATATACGTATATATATACATTTTGTCATTGCTTCTGTATCTTCCAACGAGGGTTATACACATTTCCACTGTGAAATATCGAGTTTGAAATCTCTCGGGTGCCCCACTAGACAAGGATTATGTTCGCCTGAACTTTACCTCCCAACGTCTAGCTGTCATGCTCGACTTAAGCTCCTCTTTTTACACATGCGAGACAAATTTACCAAGTTCCATTTTCCAACCACTCATAAATTTCGTTAAATTTTTACACAAAATGAATACTGTCATGGAAAAAAAAATTAAAAAACACGCGCACACAACTTTAATTTATAAATAAGACAATATTGCTTTGAAACTTTTCCCCGGGAAAATTGTTTAACTTCTATATTCAAATTTCTTAGCGGGAAATATTTTTGGGTACTTTGGAAGTCCCTTAATGTTTTTTAAATGTCCTTTAATGTCAGCATAGTAGAATTAAATTCTAGTTGGAAAAAACTTTTCACGAATAATTAATAAGTAGTCAATGTCAGTTTTAGTCAGACATAATTTTTTTTACAGGAAAAGTAGTGAAATCTGTGTCAAGTAGGACAAAATACTTTTACCAATTGATATAAGTTTGATAACAGTAGTAAAAGTCAATTTTGGTCAGACAATGTGATTCAAAGTCATGTAATTTTAATGTCAGTAGTATAAATAAATTCTAGTCCGACAGAACTTTTTCCGGAAATATTTAAAAAAAACAGTAGTAAAAGTCAGTTTCAGTCAGACACAATTTTTTTACGCGTAAGTAGTAAAAATCAACTTTGGTCAGACAATTTGATACAAAATCTTACAATTATATTGTCAGTAGTATAAATAAATTCTAGTCAGACAAAAGATATTGAATTTTAATAAAACAGTAGTAGAAGTAAGTTTTGGTCAGACAATATGATTAAAAATCTTACAATTATAATGTCAGTAGTAGAAAAGAATTATAGTCAGACAAATTTTTTTATGAAAAATAAAACAGTAGTAAAAGTTAGTTTTAGCCAGACAATATTTTTTTACGCGTAAGTAGTAAAAATCAGCTTTGGTCAGACAATTTGATTCAAAATCTTACAATTATATTGTCAGTAGTATAAATAAATTCTAGTCAGACAAAAGTTATTGAATTTTAATAAAACAGTAGTAAAAGTAAGTTTTGGTCAGTCAATGTGATACAAAATCTTGTTATTTAATTGTCAGTAGTATTAATAAATTCTTGTCCATTCTATACTTTATCTCGTTATACTTGACAAATGAATTTCATTCTATTACACATTGAACAAAGTTCTACAATGGTAATAATTAGATAGTGTTTGCATTTAAATCTGGGTTTATAAAAAGCAGAATTTGTCGCTAACCGAATTTCATACTCTCATTCATTTCTATTCATAGCAACCATTCCAATATTGTACAAGCATGCCAATTCACTCACTATTCCACTCCAATTTAGTTCGTCGAATGAGACCCATAAATAATTGTTTTGTATCGACATATATATATATAGATCAAATCTACCTGGGGTAATCAGCTGTGAAAGCCCAGAGAATTGCAGTTATTCATTGGAACCAATTGGCTTAAATGCATTTAAGTTCATTGTCATTTTCCTTCATCTTATTCGAGTGACATGGGCCAGCATCATTCACTTCACTGCTTGACTCATAGGATATTCAGAGCTCGTGTCGAAGAATTTGCATATAAGAAGGTCCTGTTAGGGTTTGCGAACCCTTTGACAGAATTGACTCCTGTTTCTGGAACTGGACTTTGAAGAGCTTAAGTTCAGAGAATCTCTCTCTCTCTCTCTCTCTTGTCTTCAAATTGCACTCTAATTAAATGAGAGCCAAAGTTCATTTTATTTATTCCGAATTATTATTTAAAGCGAAGGAATTTTTTTTTTCTCCATAATGTATATAACTCGTTGAAATGGAAATTACTTTTTTTCAAATTTTTTTCCATGTGACCTCGTTTTTATTCTTTCGATGAAAATTAATAATAATAAATCTTAGTCAAGTGAACTAGAAATATAAAAATTTGATTTACATTTTTTTGATTTTGGTATATGTATAAAATCGCGTATAAAGTTTTTTCAAGAATAAAAACTAAATTCTCAAATAGCAGGAAATATAAATAATTTTAGAGTTTCTTTTAAAAGTATAATTGAGAAATAAAATACACGTTCTCTATATGCAAAAATAAAATTGAATATTCATGAAAAACATTCATTTCTGCAGAATTTTGAATCATTCTATTGAAAATTAGTAAAACTAATTAAATCACTTTTAAATAATATTTTCAATAAATTTTTTTCAAGGAAAAATTAACTTATTCATGTAATTTAATTTATCTTTACTTTTATTTCTATATTTTATTATATTTTTTAATTTTAAAAGTATTCTCAGATTTCTATAATCAATTGAAGAATTAAAGTTGCAGCTGTAAATTAATTTTATACTTTGAAGTAAAGATTCAAATACAAATTCAGTCACATGATCAATAATGTTTTAAAGAATTAATTTAAAAAATAAATAACGATTTTTACGGAGGGGAAATAGTTATACAATTTTTTTATGAATGAAAATTTTACGAATCTTTAATAAAACAGTAGTAACAGTCAGTTTCAGTCAGACACAATTTTTTTACGTGAAAAGTAGTAAAAATCAGTTTTGGTCAGACAATTTATTTAAAAATCTTACATAGATAATGTCATTAATATAAATAAATTCTAGTCAGAAAAATCATTTTACGAATATTTAATAAATCAGTAGTAAAAGTCAGTCTTGGGCAGACACATTTTTTTTGCTCTAAAAGTAGTAAAAGTCAGTTTTGGTCAAACAATGTGATTCCAAATATTGAAACTTGAATGCCAGTAGTATAAATAAATTCTAGTCAGACAAACATTTTACGAATATTTAATAAAACAGTAGTAAACGTCAGTTTTGGTCAGACACAATTTTTTTGCATTAAAAGTAGTAAAACCATTGATAAATAAGTAGTAGTGTAAATAAATTCTTGTCAGACAGAACATTTTGCAAATATTTAATAAAACAGTAGTAAAAGTCAGTTTCAGTCAGACACAATTTTTTTACGTGAAAAGTAGTAAAAATCAGTTTTAGTCAGCAAATTTAATTAAAAATCTTACAAAGATAATGTCATTAGTATAAATAAATTCTAGTCACAAAATTATTTTACAAATATTTAATAAATCAGTAGTAAAAGTCAGTTTCAGTCAGACACAAATTTGAAAATCGTAATTTCCTAACTAGTGATAAATGACATTTTTAGCAAAGATTTTAAACTCTATTGAAATTTCAGTAGTAAAAGTAATTTTAAGTCAGACATTTTAAAGAAATTATGAATTCTTTATTGACAGTAGTAATAAATCGATTTAGTCAGACAGAACAATTTTCAATCTTCTAAATTTCTATAATTCAGTATAAATAGGAATTTTTGTCATCAGTAGTAAAGGCCATTTTCAGTCAGACAAATTATCAATTCTAATTAAAATGACAATATGAAAGTGAATTTATAAATTTTAATGTAATATAATTAATAAATTTTTCATTAGGAGAAAAAATTTTTTTTCAGTCACATAAAACTCTATATTGAACTGTTGTAGTTTTAGTTATTAGTAGTTAAGGGCCATTTTAGTCAGTCAATGCGATTTATACGAGCTCACGTTATAACTGCGCGAGTCCTGTAAACTCTCTCTACGTCCATTGCAGCTGGTGTCATACGGCTTTCAGTAGTACAAGTTTATTTGTGGTCAGGCAAACGTTACTTGTCAAAAGAATACCTAAATATAAATATACAGGCTTTATTCTTCTTCATTTATAATAATAATAATAATAAAATTGAAACATTTCGGAGAAAAAAAATAAAATTAATATAATTTAAATATGGAAAAATAAAAATGGTTTAAAAAAAAAATTGCCAACAAATACAAAAAACGAATCTTCAGTATAAAATTTATTTTATGCTATATATTATGTATTAATACATTAATATAATAAATTAAATACTTGATGGTATGGCCAATATATTAGGAAAGTATAAATAATTTAATGTCTTTATATATACTAAAGGCTTGGGCGACAAGAAACACTATATATAGTAAAGGAGCTCGTAAAATGTGCAATATTGGACATCCTTGAAGCATGCCTGACTCTCTGAAATGTGATAGTGCGTTAAATTTTGAACACGATCATGAAACTGTGGGTGAAGATAACCCTGCAAGCTATGAAATTTTGGGTAACTCATTAAAATTTTGTGCTTCCTGTTTGATGGTCACTGTGCTTTCTTGCATTAAATACTTTAGCATACACATATACGCATATACATATATAAATGTATATATATATCTCTTTTAGACAATGTTTCCACTTTATTACACACCTGGAAATATTTTTTTCTTCTTTTACTCTGCGAAAATGTGTTGCCATCAAGTAAACTTTATTTAGCTACACAGAAGTGTTTTTCCAACCCTTTGTTTCTTAAATAAAAAAATAAATTTTCAATATCATTTTTATATTAACTTTCATGTCATGAAACATTTTATTAAAATTAAAAATAAAATCAATTAAATTTTTTTAATGCGTAAAACATTTTTATTTACTTTGGCGCGGGAAAATATTTATTATGCAAAATAAATTCAATTAATTTATAATAATTTTTTTTGAAAAATTTATCTGAATTTTGCGACTTTGGTTGGAGAAAAATATTTTATATAATATGTCCACCCTCAAAAAAAAAAAAATAAAATGCAAATTTTAATTAAAAAAAAAAAAAAATGATGGTGGAAAATTCAGTTTAAAGATTTATAACATCGGAAGTTGTATATGAACGGTTAATTCATTTAAATAGGATATGTGCGGTTTAATCCAGATTTGTTGTGGTGTCATTAATATTTTATGAGCTACTTTAGTTATCTATAGAAGTACTTTAAGCACTGAGAGAATATTATTCCTGCTGGTGACAAAATTATATGTGGAAATTATAGAATCAAAATATCAACTATATATAAAGCCGCACAAACACACTCACACAAACAAGTAATTTACTTTCTCATTAGTATAAATACACTCCAGATAATAAAAATTAATCAATATTTTACTTTTTTCAATTTTTTCAATTTTTTCAATTTTGTAAACATGCACCAAATAAATACAAGATATTTTATTAGTATTAAAAAAATTATTTAATTATAAAGTAAATTAATTAAATTTTTTTTAATATTCAATAATTTATATTATTATATTATTATATTATTATAATATTATAAACAATTTATAACAATTAATATTCAATTCAGACTATAAACGAAAATTCAGTCAATGATTTAAATTGTTATTGTTATTGTTATTTTCAACAAATTCAGATTTAGAGATTACTTATTAGTATTTAATTTATTTTTATTTAATTTCCTTTAATTTTTTCTTTATAATTGAAAAAATGTTATCAAGGAAAAATAAATTTGTTTCATGAAAAAAGAATTTTTTTTGCTTTTGATCTCAGTGTCGTATTAAATGTATATATACCCTCGTCTGGTCACGCGTCTTTACCCCTTTTCATATACCAAAGAGTAATCGAGTGAGGTGGTTGAATCTCCCCATCGACGAAGAAAAGAAGAAAAAAAACAGAAAATAAATCTCGAGAAGAGATCTCTTGTTCGTTGGTAGTGCAGAGTTTGCAATTTTTAGGTAACAGGAAGCTATAGTATAGCGAAAGTAAAATGAAGGGGGTCTAGAGAGATTAATCAGAAACACCTCTCGAGTTTCAAAAAGGGGGTTAATTCTTGAACGTTTTCACAGTCATTAATATAAAGGACGAAATTTTCCTGTTCTTCTAAAAATGAGAATGAGCCTTCATTATCACCTCTTAAGTGTAAAGTCTAAAATCGAATGCCATAAGTTATACACCTGATTAACTAAATTTCGAATTTTTCGAAATCTACATTCTCAGAAAAGAAATTCTTCTCTCCTTTTTTCACATTAGGTACATACATATAATGTCAAAAAGCAACTTCAGCGTCAAAGGAGAAGTGATCATCTAATAATTACCCTAACATCTTGACCTTAATGTGTCTGAGAAGCTTTGCAAACAACCCAATTATGCTGAACGTCAAGAGACGTTTCACTTTGTCGAGAGCCTTCAAACAATTCTAAATTTATTTTAATTTTTACTACTACTTTGATTATTATTATTATTACCCATTATTTGTCAATTTGAAACACAAATTATTATTTCAACAATGAAACGAAACAGAAAAATAATAATTTTCGTACTTGAAATTTTTAGATGAGAAAAAAGTTTATTTTTTACAAAGTTATTTGTGTATATAGTTAATTTTACTGCGCGCTGACATTTAGATAATTGTTTAATTAGGTCAAGTTTATTTGTCTCGGATATGATATGAAAGTTTTTCATTTATTATACCATTAGGTATTTTGATAAATAATTCAATGAATGGAAACAAAAGCCGGATAGTGGAATGGGCAAAAAAAAAAAAATAAGGCAAACAAGGAGAAAACTAGAAAAGTTAAATCTATGATATTCGTTGTACATTTATTCTCCTGAGAGCGTAAATAATAAAGTAATAATTAAAACGAGTCGGCACAAGGCGAACGTTTATTTTACAAAAAAAATCTATATCATAAACATTAAAACAGTAGGTATAGTTCAAATATTCATCAACTGTAAAGAAAAAAATTATTTTCTTACAAAGGAAAAATTCTTCTTTCTTCCATTTCATTTTTTTCTCTCGATTCAAACTTTAATCGTGGAAGAAATAAAATAATTTTTTTTTTATAAATTAAATATCAAGTATTACCCATTGAAAATGATAATAATTAATTTTTTCTATTTTTATGTCTTATTTTTTTGAAAAGAGATGGGAGAAAGCAAAGGTTTTTAGGAAATAGAAGAGAAAGAAGAGAGAAAGAAAGAGTGAGACTAGATGGAACGGTTTTTTATAAAAGAGAGCATGAGAGAGAGATAGATAGAGAGAGACAGAGAGATAGAATACCGCGGAGCGCATTTTACGTTCGGATGCTGTCGTTGAACTTCGTGAATTCTCGGCGGTCGATAGAGCAAACACGACCGCGCCCCAACCCCCCAGGGGCCTAGAGCACGCACGAGAGGGAGTGAAAACCACCCTCGTGCCACCACCGCCGCCGGAATATCATAATTATTACAGGCGTTACACTATCAAGAGACTCCTGTAGAGAGAAACTCTCGCAAAAGTTACGAGCCTGTACCGCCTAATACGAGAGAGAGGCGCATCTTTTTCGTTAGTGCGCGAGTGATAAACTAACCCACATGAACTCTCATTCGCTGTACGACTCTCATTTCAAAAACTTTCGAAATAACATTACACTTTATTATCAAATTTTTTCAAAATTAAACACATGAAAACTGACGAGAATTTTCTTTCACATTTGACGTCCTTGACCTATTGCCGTTAAATAGTTTAATTAAAACATTTTTGAAAAGATAGGATGATGATAAAGTTCCTTTAATTCGAATAAATTGAATTATTTTTTCATTTGAAACTTCAAGCAGGCGGGGATATTGAATTATCACGCCTATAGTGGGCGGAGCTTTTAAAGGCGAAAACATTCAACACCTTAAAGGAGGTGACCATTAATGACACGCCCATTTCTGGGTAGAATTTTTATTAGGATACTTCTTGAAGGCGGAGACAATTAATGACACGCCCATTAGAAGGCGGAGTTTTTATTAGGCAACACCTTGAACGAGGAGATAATTTACCATGCCGAGTTTTTAATAGGCAGTGCTTTAAAGGCGGAAACTTTTAACCTCTTGAAGAAGATGACAGTTGATAATACGCCCATTTCTAGGCAGAACTTTTATTAGGATACTTCTTGAAGGCGGAGACAATTAATGGCACGCCCATTCAAAGGCGGAGTTTTTATTAGGCAACACCTTGAAGAAAGAGAAAATTTAGTGGGCGGAGTTTGTAATATGCAGTGCTTTAAAGACGAAAACATTCAACACCTTGAAGGAGGTGACAGTTAATCACACGCCCATTTATAGGCAGAATTTTTATTAGAATACTTCTTGAAGGCGGAGATAATTAATGACACGCCCATTTAAAGGCAGAGTTTTTATTAGGCAACTCCTTGAAGGAGGAGACATTAAATAACACACCCATTCGAAAGCGGAGTTTTTGTATTTTACTTATAAATTAGAGAAGTTCATTATGAAATATCATAATATTTTGCTGGTGTCATTAAAAACACTTGAATTGATAGTTTTATTGTATAATATAAATAATAATCGTTTCATGAAAATTCAAGTCTCGCTTCGAGTTTATTGCTCATGTGAGCAACCACTTTTGAAACAATGTTCAGTATCTTCTTAACTGCTTGAAGAAGCAGTGCTCCTTTACTGAGATGGAAACAATGAGATTCATATTCCCATTGTACTTGAGGAGGATTTCTCGAACGAAAGTTTTAGCCATCTAGGTGTAAATTGATTCTTGGCAGTATTATATGCAATTCCATTATCAAACAAATGAAAAATTGTGTCAAATAAAATGCTATTAAAATTTTTATTCTTTTACTATTTAAACACTTATGAAAAATACTCTAAGTTTAAAATATTTAAATAATCTGGAGCAGATGTTATTGGATGAACATTCTGGATCGATTATTATTCAAATGTGTGACATTCGGACTATAAATATGACAGATGTGTTATGCATTTTAGATATTTGATATCTTCGATGGGGGGATATGTGTGACCCCTATTATGACTCTCTGCCTTTGCCTACAGGGTTAACGGTGTGTGACTGAAAAAGGAGTGGGGAAAAAGTTAAAGATTAAAATTCCAAGAGACTGGTGCTTGGCAATCGTTGTACTTATACTTTATCGAACCCTCCAATAATCTCCGGTTCTTCAGCGTCTTTTGAAAGATGGTCCCAGCTGTCAAATGTCGGTAATACTGATCCGAATATCGAAGAAGAGGGTCCATTATAGCCCTTTCGATTAAGCGGTATGCGTGCAGTGTCTATGGAATTTCATGAGTTAAAGTACGATCGAGTGATATTAAGGTTTACAAATACCATATTATGATTATTCCTCTTGGAAAAAAATTATCCAAGTTTAAAAAATTAATTAAAAATCCCTTTACTCAATTTTTTTTAATATCGAAAGAAATTTATTTCTAGGTAAAAATTTATTTATTAGAAAACAATGGTGTCCACGCTACATTTTTTTCTTTTAAATAAAAAAAATTTGTTTAAAATAAAAATTTTGCCTATTAAAGATTCGTTCGTTGTACATTCACTATAGAAGCAAATGGAATTGCCTCTTAAATTTCTCTCAGACTGAGAATTCGATCTCCTTTCTCGTCCTATACTAGTAGCCAAGTACTTGAGACCGTGGAGCTTGAGTACTTTGAGCAGAGCCTACCCGGATTAGTTTCGCCGACCTCCGTTAACATCAAGAGCAGTTGCAATGAACAAAGACAGCGAGCACTGTTCTTACTTCAAGGATTTCACATTCGTTACTTGGGGATTTTTTGACGACATCAAGCGACTTTACTGCTTATAAAACAAAAGTACCTTTAAACAAGTAAATCTTTTCCACTGCAAATAAATTTGAAATTCGAAGAAAATCCCCGTAATCTTAAATTCAAAACCTAATTACATGATTATTACAATTAATTTTATTGGCGGTTCATTTATAGTATTTGAGAAAAGTTGCATCCAATTTAATGAAACAAAAGAGTTACTCATGTGGGCGGAGTATTAAACTTTGCCTTGGAAATGGGCGGGTCTAATACTCGCCCCTTAATAAACGTGGACATTGGACACTTATCGTACAAACATTGCTAGTCATAAAAATACACCAATTCAATGAGGAAGTAGAGGTATTCTTGTGGGCGGAGCATTAAAAGTTTGCGCTTTAAAAGTGGGCGGCGGTTAATAATGACCCGCCTCTTCATGGGCGTGACCATTCTACAGACTAAAAATAAGGTTATAATATTCATCGAATAAAGGATAAAAGTTATTTATTTATATAAAATTTATGTAAGGCAATGAAAGTACGTGCTTCAAAAATAGGCGGAGCGTATAATGACACGCCCCTTAATGGGAGTGGCTATTCGACATTGTAATTAACAAAAGGCGGAGGTTTAAATGACCCGCCTCTTAATGGGCGTGACCATTGAACAGTCTAAATATAAGGTTATAATATTCATACAATAAAGAAGATTCCTTCGATATGTAAAATTTGATGAAATTGATTTCTACGTTGATTATAATTGATATTTTAATTTTATAAACGTTTTTGTGGGAGTTTATTTAATTCAAATTTTTAATAATGCCGGTTTGATGAGGTTGCTCGTATAAATATGATTAAAGTTGTCTTCATAATGTGTACCACAAGAAGCATTAAAATCCCGGAGTCATAAAACACTTTGCCAGAAAAGCTCGTTTAAATCCGAGCATACTTTTTTTATGGGGATTCGGACACGCTCTAACATTTGTATGATATGGCTGACCAACGCGGGAAATGAAATTTTCTTTCTGAGGAGTAGTAAAATATGTGTAATTTTTTTTTTTTTTGGTATTAAAATCTCGAATTATTCTCTTAATTAATTTTTAAGAACAGGTAATGCTTTTTTCTTGCCAAGCTTCTGGTGGGAAAATTTTTTGTTATTCAGAAAAGACTCGTAGGGTGAGAAGATGATAAGAAATTAATAAAAGTGAAAATATTGTAATAATAATATCTTCAGGGATGGAAAAATTGTTCTTGTTCTAAAATTTATTTCCCACTGATAAAGTTTGAGTACTCAACTTTTCTGTACAATTACACTAACTTAACTAATCATTACTTTTTAATTTCTCAAGACTCCTCTTATTGTATTTTCGACGAGATAGTAAGTTTCATTTCCGTGCTTCTTGATCATTGTTCTACTTATTCGAGTTGCTTCTTTAATACGAAAACTTTGATACATCATCATCTGTTTCTAATTAAGTGTTCAGCTTTGAGCATTATTAAAAAATATCTTTCAGAAATTTATATATATATATATATATATATATATATATTTTTTTTTGTATTGATTTATCTCGTTCAATTTTCATCATGTGGGAGAAACGTTAGTTATAATAAGAGGTGAATGTATAAAGGGGAGATTCATCCATATCGAGACACCCTCCAATATGTATTCTCGTATGTTACATTTGTTCAAAATAACATGCTACCTAGGGTCAATCAAGGGGAAAGTGATAAATACAATCATGATATTCATTCCATACACGAAATAATATTCTCTCTCATTTTTCACTCGAAATAATTGCAATTTTTTACTGCATTCAAAATTTTAAAGAAATTTTTATTTCCTAAAATTTTTCTCTAATCACTTGATGATTGTTTCGTTTTCTACTGTCTAATCACGTGGTTAATTAGATCACAAACTTGTAATCTTCTTATTTCGAATTTCCCGAAAGACAATTGTTGTAAATGCGTGTCTTGTTGCAATTTCTACTTTGGTATCTCATTAGAAATTTTCTTCAAAGGTAGTTTCAAATTTACATCTGAATAATCTTGTTACAATTGAGAAGCGAAATGTTAATGGAATTTAAGTTCAATTAGTAAGTCAAGTTGGATTGAAAGATTAAGAAAATTAACACAAAAAAAAGAAAAAGATAAAAAAAAAACAGGTGAAAAATAAATACAAAGTGGAAGGTAAGCATTAGTTAATTGGAAGGGGAAGTCGCTCGTTGGTACAAGCGGAAGTAACTGTGATTGTGGTCCAAGATGGTGAAGAGAATTGTCAGAATGTGTACCTCTCATTAGCAAGTATTTCAACTTTTGTTGAGTTTGCCAGTTTTGGTATTCTCTCTGTCTACACCCAAGTTTCTCTCTCTCTCTCTCTCTATTTTCCGTATTTTGCGACACTGTAGATGACGCAACGGACGCGCATGACATGTGTGCTCTCTCCAACACAATGTTTTAAGTTTTCAAACTTCAAAGCATAAGATGAACGTCTAAATAGACAAATACTTTTACGTAATAATAATTTTTTTCATTTTTAAAAAAGAATAATTTTTTCCCAAAAAAGGGCTTGAAAATTCCCTCATTATTGTTTTCTTTTCTTCTGCCACTATAGGTGTAGTCGAGATAATCGTGCGCAAATGTAAAAGAAAAATATTCAAGTTTTGTGACAAACGAAAAAGCGGTGAAAAAAAAAGTTGGTCGGAGGGGATAGATACGAAAAACGTGAAAAATGCATGAATTGCGGAGAGATAAATTATGACAGTTTATGGATAAAAACGCCTCTACGAATGAATTTCAGCAAAAAAAAAAAAACAAGTCGCACCTTTTTAAAATACAGAATTGTTACCACAAAATTCTCTTTGCGTGCAATGGGTTTGTTTTTATTCATTAATTGCAATAAATTGCAAAGAATCCCAATTTGAAAAAAGAAATTTAATAATTTGTGAGCTATTCATTTCATCAGCAAGTTCATTCACCTTTAGGAATTTTTTTAAATGATGCTTTCTTTTTATCTAGAAGTTTTCCCATACAAACTCAGTATCCTTTTTTTAATTCGCATATCCTTTTTAAAAAGTTTTGCCCTCTTTTCAAAGTTACTTTGCGCAAAAATTCTTTATCGAAAAAAATAAAACTGTTTACGATTCAGTTCTAATGAATACTTTTTCTTTCTATGTCGATCTGAAGTTTTTCCTCGATCTGAAGATAGGGAAAACATATTTTTGTAAGCGGATTTTACTTTGCCTTTGCTACAAAAATACTTTCCGGGTAAATAATTCTTTTGCGTATGATTCAAAAATTTTGGTTACGATTCAGTTCTAAGGAATAACGTTTTCTGTCGATGACCATCCTCTACTGCACCTGAAGCGGAAAGAAATAAAATTTGATCCTTCTGTGTCATCTAAAAACCAAAAACATGATTTGGATCATCAACAGAAGAGGATATTTTTTAGAAGTGCGATAAATCAGTTTTAGAAAATACCTGCTTTCTCTGTCGATGATAGAATGATGGTGATGATGATGAAGAATAATCATTCCACTGCACCTGAAACAAAACAAAAAATCAGTACTTTGTGTTCCCTAGGAACAGAAGTTTAGAAATTAATCCAAATTGTAATTTGGTTGGAATAGAGCAATTTTTTACCCGAAAGAATATTTCTTTTGAAAAACAGATCGAATATTTTAACAGAACTCGATGTTCCATGAAAGGGGAACGATTTTTTCTCGTATCCATCCGACACTTTCTCGGGAAAATAAATAAGCCACGTAATCGTGCCTTCTAAATGCCTGGCATTTGTTATCTTTAATGCAAGAGAGAAGCGCCAGACTAGAAACTTCCCTAGACAGATGGGTAAGTAGAAGAGGAAGTTGTGACAGAAACTGAACGGATTAGAGAAATGATTAGCGATAGCTAATGGGAGACGACAATTCAATTAATTACCAACGTTTACCTGGTTTGATGATAACTTTTCATCATTCCTTTTATCATCGCCTTTTATTCATCGCCTTCACCATTCACAACAAAAATATTTCTATTCAACATTCTTTTGTCAATCCTCAATCAACTGAACCCAAATAGTGAAAAACCGATTTTTGGAACAATTAATTCACCATTATGAAGTTGACTTCGGTGAATTTGTAATAGATTATTACGTTTAAGACAGGTAATATGCGAAATCAAGATTAACATAATAATTAGGTGGAGATTAGTGAATTAATTTGCATTGTTGTGAAGCCAATATTGTTTTGAATCATGAGTTAGTATTAAAGCTGTATCTGTCGTAGGGATATTGGATTTGATTATAGACTACACCTTATTCGCTTAAGCTGTTGTACGAAGCATCTGACACCTGCATTTGCACAGGAGCATTTCAAGATCACATTCACTGTTTACACATATGTGTGTTATCACTCCACTAAGGCGGAATCTGGATATATATATAGTAGCATCAATAATGAAGCTCCCTTTAAACTCCACAGTTTCTCGTTAATTTATGCACCTGTACAGGACATCTAATCCGACATCATCCCTTCTAAAGCTCATCGAAATTCATCATGTTTCCCCTGTCCCCTTCATCACGTGGCATTAGATCTTTCATAAATCTTGAAAATCTCTTCTCGGCTTTACGCTGTACAGTATAAACAGCTAACGTCCCTTCTGTTGCTGCTTTAAATGCGCATACATAATTATCCCTCTTAACTGCGTGCATTCATCTTCACTCTTACCATCACTTATATTTGTATATCCTTTATTTTCGATTTGGAAAAAAATGATATCAAGACAGTTTGCTTATTCTATCTATTTACAGACAAGTTGAGAGGTTATGATCTATGTGCGCAAGCGCTGGATAATGAGACTGAGAGAAACATCGCAGTTTCTATCTCTCTCACGCTCATTGCCCCCACTCTGCTTCTTAGTTAATCTCACGCCCCAGTGAAGCATTAGATGTAAACTAAGTTTGTAATTCTGCAAATACTCATCATGTCTGTTTGGTGTAATTATACAAAATCCCTTGATCCATCATTAGACCATCTATGTATATGACTTTTCCAGCTCTGCTTAGTAATTACAGAGCAAATTCCCCTTGCAATTAATTTTCTAATACTGGAAAGATTTTGTTGATTTAAATTATATAGAAAAAGGGGAAATTCTAATACTGTCAGATAGGATATCATTTATTTAAAATGAACATCAGAGAAATAAGACAAATTTTGGTAAGTGGGTAAAACTTGAAACAAGAAACGCAAAAAGACAAAGAAGTGAAGAGAACTATTGTTGAAGAAATTTGTTATTTAAGACGACTTTAACTCGACGTTTTGTCGACAATAGGGAGGATGGTAGTCATTATTTTCACCGTCACGATCCTTCACCACTTAACCTGATCCACCAGTGTTTTATTTAGGATTTAAATCTTCCTCACCGTAAAATAAATAAAGAATTTTTCACCCATTTCACAAAGCAGAGAAAAAAACTTAAAATTAGCTGAAACGAAGCACTGGAAGAATTTACAGGGAGTAAAATATGTCCAAGGAAAAAACAGTAAAATTTCGTTCAGCACAACAAAACATGTTGAGAATAGAAACATTCTTGTATAACTTTATGGTGAGAAAAAAAATTTAATTTTCTTCAACACTTTTTTTTTCTGTAATTTGCTCTTGTTTCATTAAATATGGTATTGTGTATTTAATTATGTTTGAGAAGATTTTTAACAGAGAGTGAAAAATAAAGTAAAATCCTGTGTAAATTGATTTTAGAGTAGAAAAAAAATTTCTAATTTGGTCGCTGCGCTACGTAAGTGGAGAATATGTCCGAAGAGATGGGACTCCTGGGGACGTTGGGGATTATGCGGAACGATGAGGATACGAAATTGAGTATATACCGGCAACGAGAAGCGTTTTGGGAATCCAACTATACGTCAAGTCTGATATTAGCTGGGGAATTTTCTATTTCAGATTCCGTGAATCTATTTTATTTTAAAATTGGTAATTACATCACTGGCTTTAGTGCGCAACTGAATTCAATATTTATATGTACAGATGTAAAACTATCTCTTTAGAATTATTTTTAGATTACCTGCATCATACATTCTCTCTGATCTAAAAATTCTCTTCCAAAACGATGTAATTTTTTTTCCAATTTTCTAATTTGGTTGGAAAAAAGTTTGCCTTCTTTGGAAAGTTTCTTTCTTTGAGTCAAAAACTAAAACTGTGTTTACAATTCAGTTCTAATGAATAACTTTTTCCGTCGATACTGTAGCTAGAAGGGAAAAATAATTCTAAAAGTAGTTTCACTTTACTTTTAAAAAAAAAACTACATACTTTCGGTAAATAAATTCTTTAGTAAAAATCGAAAATTTTTCTGCTTAATGTTAATCAATTTTTTTTTGATGTGTCATAACAGACGATAATGATAAAATAGTTAAAATCATTTGATTTTGTTCTTGTAATAGAGAGAAAATTATCTGAAATTTAGTCTCGTCAGTATCGGTCATTACAGTTGGTCGAATTGAACTTTGCATGGTTTTTCGATTTCAATGAATGAATAAACTGTATGATTCGATTATTGCAATCACTTTTTGTGGTCTGCGTTTATTTAAATTTCCCTTTTTCCACATCAAAGGAGGTTTATATTTTGTTTCGACATTCAGTTCCGAAATATTTTTCAAATATTACATTTTTATAATAAAATTCAACAATTCAGTTGTCTCATTCTTGGGGTGAAAATAAAACATAGATCGCATACTTAACTAATTTGTGAATTTCTTAATCAAGAAGAAGGAGCGCAAGCGCCGGAATGATAATGAGAGTGAGGGAGACATTGCACTTTTTCTCTCTCGCGCTGATTGTCACTCCGACGCATGCGCTCCCCTCTCCTCAGTTAACCTAGTTAAGTATACGATGTTTTCAAGGGAAGAAAAAAAAGTTGAAAATAATTTGAAATTTACCATTTAGTTATTTTCAACTGCGAAGAAATTTTTAATAATACCTTGAAAAGAAAAAGTCTCTAATTTTTTTAAACACTGCTGAGATCGTTTTTATTTCTAAATAAAAAAAACGAGTAAGAAAAGTATTCATATAGTCGGAATTTTTCGTTTAAATTCGCCAGCTATTATTTTAACGACAAGTGCTAATTTGGGCAAATGAAGTTCATTTTAATGAGAATTTGGTTTCAGAAGAAATAATGGTAAATGCTAACTCGGACAAATGAGAATTAGAAATGAAAATTAGAACAAATAGAAATTAAGTCGCGTATGGTAATTTTGGAACAATTTGAAATTATGAGAAATGATAATTAGAACAAACGGAACATTTGCTTAATGGAAATTAGGACACATTGTGCCATTAAAACCAATATAGAAATTCGATAAAATGGAAATTAAGACGAACGGAAAAAAAGAAGATAATTTTTCTTATTTATTTCGACAAATTTTTGAATAACATTTCAGGATTAGCTGTAATTAAAAGTATTCACTACATTGGAAATTGAATTTAATGAGATGGGGTGAGAATAAAATTTCTCGAAATTGTCTAATATTTGGCTTTCTCCTTGCCTCTGGTGGAGTTTAACATCCACCATATAGTGAGGGATAAAAGGGAGTTGATACTGGAATCAGTAGCGGCACGTACAAGCCTTGTATAATTGAATCACGCTTCGGACTATCGGGGCGTAAAATACGGATTAAATACTGCACATACGTGAAACTGGCTTAAAAAAGGCCTATAGTGAGATGCCCTGTTAACTTTCTTTCGTCACCCCTTTTCAAATAACGATTCGACCTTTTTTTTCTTCTTTCTAATTCCGATATTTGCAGAACTCTGAGGTCATTCGATTTTTGTATCCACTCAATAACACTTTTGTAACTTACAGCAAAGTGGAAAGTTACTGACAGAAAGGTGAGCGTACCAGTTTTCAAACCTACATGTATATATTTTTCTCCTTCTATTTCGGTTGAGTTTCGCACACTTTTAATTAAACCAACTTTTTCCATCAATTTCATTCACAACGATTCTCAAACTCTCTGCTATTTTTCGTTTAAAAAAGAAGAAAAAAAATTCGTACCAAAGTATTTTAGAAACATTATAACCCTTAGTTTGAATTTTGTGTTTAAAATAAAGTTGAGGGATAAAATTTATCCCTCGAAAATTAACAAAAAGAAGTATTATTAAATAAATAAAATGGACTATTAGTTAATTTCTTTAAGCGTCCTCACTGGGCCTTATTGAAACTTGACAATTATTCTTCTATATTATTCAAAAAAAAATTTCTTTTACGATTCAGTTCTAAAAAACACCGTTTACTGTCGATGAACCTCCTGCTGCATCTGAAATAGACAAAACAAATTTTGAAGTGAATTTTACTTTGTTTTTTTTTTTCTAGCAACATTTTATTTTCTTTTTAAGGAAAGATAAATGGGTCAAAAATGGCCGAGTACAAAGAGAAGTACCCCATGGTCTTTTCTCTGGAGCCTATCTTCGGCTGGTTGTTACTGTCGCTGAAATTCCCTGGTCGATCGAGTAACTTTCTGCTCGAACAGCTTTTCTTTTTACTTTCAGAAAAGAGAATACCTCAGACCACTTTAAGAAAATGAAAACTATAAAAAAAAGCCAAACAGAAAAGTTTCAAGTGGAAGAAATTTATTCAAAAGTTAAGAGCCTGTGACAAGTTGTAAAAGGAGGAAATATTATATCAATAAACAATCAAATATAAAGGATTTAAGTTTTCCTTGAAAGGATCACTTTTTAAAAGTTGAATGCAATTTTGTTTTCTTTCCTTCTAATTTTTTTTTAAATTTTATCTTTCTTAATATTTCTTGCATTTTTTACTTTTCAATTTCTTTACGTACTTTTTCATTCTTTAAACTTTTCAGCTTCTATTAAAGCGAGAGAATATATCATTTTCAGAATTTAAAAAGCTATGTCTTATTTTGTAAAAATGAGTTCTAAGTGTATATTTATCATGTGTCAGATTTGTGTGATACTTTTGAATACGTGCACATTATTTAACGAGTTTAATTTTGTTATTTCAGATTCAGAGCACGAGTTGAATTTGCAAGAGTAGCTGACACGAGAGGTGAGTGTGAACTTACATTTTACTAAGTAGAATAATCACACAAAGGGAACACGTATTTTTTAGTTTTGTTTTAAAAAAAAATCATTTTTTTTTTGTCCGAGATTTGCAATTGACGGTTATAAAATAGAAAAGTTATGACACACACAACAAAAAAGTGAATTATCTGAATGTATATCTAAGGCAAGAGAACTAGAAAAAGATATTTTCATTTAATGATTCGTGAAGATTTCAATACTTCTCCGGTGGCTTTTATGTGAATAATAAATGGAGAGTGGCATCAATGTGGGATGGGCTTGCCTCCAGAAAAGCATTACCCTGTTAAGTTGGTGGAATGGGGGTAAGGGAATATATAATGTACAGGCTTTAGAATTTACCATTCTTTACCAACACCGAGCAACGTTGGAGGAGAAAAGATAGTTCGAGGGTTTTGAAACTATTCGTCAAGCAATCTGTAAAGTTTGTCAAGGCACTTTTTGCAATAGCCATTTTATATGAAAATATTTTGTCGCCGAAAGGTGCGATCAACCATCGTTCTTCTTTTGTCTTCAAAAAGCTTGTTCTATCGATGTCTCGACAATCTTCTGTTGTTGCCTCAGCAACTGCTCCTTGAGGAGATGGGCACTCAAAAGTTTCGGAAAAATTGAGACTGATGATCCGTTATCGATTCGCTGGACAAGTTAGTTTGTCTTGAAAATATTTCATATAACTTATATTTCTTTTCGCACTTTTAAAAGCCAGGTCTTTAGTTTTTTTGCATATTTTTAGAGATTTTATAAAGTAAACTCCTTCTTTTTAGTTAAGTATCTTAAGCATGAGATGTTTAGACAATTGGTTTTAAATTTCTAAAATAAAAAAACCCGTATATTCTCTACGTACTTTAACTACTGTCAATCTTCTAGATTGCGGATATTTTTAAGCCACGGAGTTTATTCAGTTTCATCGGTATCACCGGCTGTAAAGTTTTGAATGTAGCGCAAAGTTTCTGGTGAGTAGAATGCAAAAGCAGTGGCACTTTATTGGCACGTTGGGCGTAAACAAGTTATTTTCTCCTTTCGCTAGTTACTTGGGCTTAAAGTATATATATTGGCAACTGGAGGATCGTTATAGGGGAGTTTCGGACGTAACTTCAGCGCTGGAAGATTAATTAACACGATGAGACTTACGGGGAGGCTGCGTTTATGTATACACACCGTGTACCTGAATGTAACGAGACAGGGGAAGGGAAAAGGGTCGTAGAATTGCTCGCATAAGCCCAAACCGTGTATATCGCCTAATCTTCAAGCTCGAATCCCAACGGAAGGATGCGTCATGTCCTTGGGGCACATGACAGTCTACTTTGAGTTTCTCATTAAGGGTCCATTACCTTAAGCACCTTGCTAGGTGTGCTTGTCTAATTTACCGAAATATTGCAAATTTTCACGAAGATAATTCACGAAAGATGATGTATTTTTGATTCTACATTAATGTCGTAATCAAATAATTCGACGGATTGAAGTTAGGTAACCAAATATTTCTTTATGGTTGCACTGATGTTTTTATTATCTGACAGATTGATATTATGTAACCAATTGTTTCTTCATGGTTCTAGAAATTGTGATCATGTCATTCGGATGCAAGCACCAAAATGAGAATGAAAATAAAATGGCCAACTAGTGAGCATTGGCGTCGTACAAGCGACCTCTTTTGTTTGAGTGATTTAATAATTTTTCCTCGACCGTTGGCAACATAGGGGTCCGAGTTACCATATAGTGCGCTGATCGATAGACTCGCTATTTTTTTAGCTCCTCTTTTCTGTTTTCTAGTGGAAAATTATCCACGATTGCGAAAACCTCTTCGTGATATAATTGATTAGAAGCAAGGGAAATAGATTTAATGACCTTTATCTAATCATGACACATGGATTTTCCCATACATCCTTATCGTCAGGAATTACCCGCACTATTCACACGTGAATGATGACCGCTGGATTTGTGTCGATTGAACATTTGCGCTTTTCGACATGCTTTAATGCGTTCACGTGAAAATCACAGCTACTAAACAGCCCGTTTGGTATAGTTTAGAACAGATTTACATGGTCATCCTCTGTATCGAAATTTACAATTTGCTCATCATGTTATTAGACAGCAATTACGCCCTATCAATATCAATATCCCGATGGTATCTAGACAGTAATTTTGACTGAAATTACCCGTTGAAAAAGAAATATCAAAAAAATTTTGCTTAGTTATTTCGATCGATTCTATTATTTAGGAATATTATTACACTGGATATCTTCGACTTATCTCGAAATGAGGTCAGACATTCCTGACCAATAGGTTTCGTCGAGAAGAGAGAGGGTGAAATTTTACGATTTCTCCGTATAGCTGTTAAGGGACATTGGACCATCTTTTAGAGAAAACCATTTTCCACCCTGTGCCTCTATATGGCCGATGGTTGGGAAAATGTTTACTGTACATGTATTGGATACGTACCTACTATAACCCATCGAAAACCAAAGTTACGATCGTCATGTTGTCGGGTGTCGAAAGGCTTTCGTGTTTCTGGCACGATTCAACCCTCCGATAGAGAATTTCTTCCAAATTTTCCCAACTTGACTAGAAAATGATGACATTTTTTTGCCATCAATATGAAAACACAGTTATAATATTCGTTGAATTCTATATTATTATCTTACTCAAGAATTTAATTTCAAGACTTTTTCATTTTTCTTCTTCTTAAAATTCAAATAAACCAAAATTTGCGTATCAAAATATGCTTTTCTTCGAAAGTTAGAAATTCAATTTTCGAAAGTTAATTTAAATTAAATTAAATTTTAAACTTAAATAGATTGTATTACCATGAAATGAAAATAATTTTTAAATTTAACTTTGTAAATACAATTACTCGATATAAACATTCATTTACCCTAAAATTTCGATTTCACGGTAAAATTTGCAATTATGGCTAATATTTTAACATAATAACGCATCTCAATTTACCCCCGAGGACTTATTAACTTCGTGAAAATGTGACGATTTGGAAAATTGGTTTTCAAAAAAAAATAAAGTTAATGCATATTTAATATTCGAAAATTATTATTATATTTAATTCATTTGTACCATCTATGTGCTATAATTAAATTTTGTATTAATATCCGCTTTGAATCGCTTAAGTGACAATATTATTTGCACAATATTGTTCGCGAAACAATTATATATTTCTGTCTGTAAAATGTTTCAAAACTTTGCCATATTAATGAGTTTTAGTTTAATAAAACGTTATAATGAATATTGAAATTCAAGGGAATATGTTTCGCGAAATTTGATCAGCTTCAACAACTTTGATAAAATATTATCGCGCACTAGTGTGCGATCTGCAAAATAGGGTGTTGTATTTTAATAACAGAATAAAACAGTGTCGCGACGACCTAAATGGAATAGAGTTTGTTGCGTCTGCTTGGTTGTCGAGAGTACTTTGAATCATGTATTAGTCATAATGCTCGCATATTCCCATGTATGCATTATATTGCGGAATTATACAATGTGCATAATAAAGATGGAATAGGAAATTGACGAAACTGTTTTCGAAGTTATCGCAGACTGACACACTTTTCACACTACTAGTAGGTCACTTGTCGGCTCGGTTTCAACTTTACCGCGGTATGGTATCGGCGCTGGTTTAGAAAAATCTCGATAGATTTGATAATGAATCAGAAAGTCACAATCCCCTCTCCATGACCGGCACAACCTTCTGTATGACCTTGTATTCCACTATAGTAATCACACAATTAGATTAATAATGATTCCATTTAGCAGAATCTAGTGGACTGAATGTGCTAACGACCGCTTTGGTGACCTAGGCCGTGAAAGCCTCCTTGTTGGAGTCACCTCCGATTTTAATCAGGAGGTGTTTCTTATTTGCAAGTCTTGCTCCTACGGTTGTCATGTAACTGATTTTTGGATTTACCTCCTTGGGAAGTTTCATCAGAACATTCGGATACGATCTTGGCGACTTTCATCATCAAAGTTGACTCTATTTCGTCTCTTGCTCCGTTGTCGCCTCAACACCTCGATTTGATGATCACCTATTTAAGTATTAACCTTACTCAACACTACTGAACCCAGATGACCGCAATTGACTCAACGGAATTAATTAACCTCGTGGTATTCTCAGCAATTGGAAGCGTAGTGTTGATCTAGAAGTGCGATAATAAACTAATTAATACGTAGGTAATTCCTCGAAATTAGTGTCAATTTCTTCGAAAGCCAACATCATATGAAGATGATGTTGTACTTCCAGTTGTACCAGGTGCTTTTAGATATAATCATTAAATTACGTACTCCAAAAAGCAAAAATATTCACCACACTGTTGGATTTTGTAAATGTACAGTAGAAAATGTAGAGAAAGATAGGTGCTTTTTTAAATTTTTTGCGGGAAATATAAAAGTGTAGATGGAAAATTTTACCTTTAAATATATTAAATTAAATAGGAAGATTTTGAAATAAAACGAAACTAATAGTCAGTGTGATTTACCGGCATGTGAGAATTATGGTAAGTGGATTTTGGGGATTATTCATGCATCTTGATTTTCGAAAGAAGATTTATGAGGTGTTACATATGGAAAAGAGGGATAGAAGATGGTGGACCATGGAATAAAAGACAAAATGAGATCAAAGGGATCAATGTGACATGAATTAAATTGTAAATCGTTTTGCCAAGGGAGTTTCGTTCGGAAGTTTTCTGACGTCATTTATACCCTCGTGACGTTTCACTGCAACGTCACTGCATCGTGGGTGCGGCAGGTCAAAGGTCACCATATCCCCTCTTTGCAACCATTTCATGTGCTGCATTTTCTTATTTTCCTCCTTCTTTTTCAACTCTTTTTCTGACCTTATTTTAAGATTTTTTTTCTCCTTCTTTTTCTCGTTAATGAGTTAATTCTTAGTGTCCAATTTCCTAATCGAAGGGGCACGGACTATTTATGAAGAATCGTATACCTTATCGAAAAGCGATAATTCTATAGATCAAAGAAGAAAATATCTTCCTGTTTGGTTTACCTTCAATTTTCCACAATTTTCATGTTTCCTGCCGTTGACATTTAAACGTTTTCAGTTCACTGTGAAGTGTTTCATATTTGTCGGAAAGAAATTGATTTATTAAATCTTAAATATCTAAGGTGCCAATAATAATTATTTACAGTTTCTATCGTTTAAATCTGCGAGGAAATTATTGAGTTTTGTAAAATATGTAGCGTAATGGGTGTTTGCTTCGAATTTTAATTATTTCAATTCATTTTAAATGATTTTTGCATTATTTGACAGATTGAGTTTAGGTAACCAATTGGTTTCTTCATGATTGCACTGATTTTGTTTATATTTGACAGATTAAGTTTAGTGAATCAATTATAATTATCACTGTACAAGCACAAAAAGGAGAATGAAAATTAAATGGCCGATCTGTTTGGTACATAGGCGTCGTTTATAAGGAACCTCCCTTCCTGGCGAGTCCTTGAAGAGTTAATGATTACTTCTCGACCGTCGGTAACATAGAGTGCCGAGTTTCAATGTGGCGCGCTGATCGTTAAATTTCGTTAATCGAAAATTTCCAAAAAGCAGATTTTATAATTAAATGATGTTGGGTCACACAAGTACCTACTTGTGCGAGTCTAAACGCCTCAGTGAATACATTGATGATGATCCCACAGTTTCAAACTCTGGATCATAAAGATAAGCCTAGTAGAGTATGTAATAAAGATTATTCACAGATAGCGTTAAGGAGAAATTAAACTAGAGCGACTTTCAACATTAGAAGCAGATTTCACAACAGGTGTGTTAAGGTGTGACGATACTGATGGTAAATTTCCGACTTGTTTGTCAAATTATCCACATTGAGGGAAACTTTGGAACGTAACCTCAACGAGATGGAATCAGGAACTATTGGCGCAGCGTTGAAAAGATCAACTACCTACAGATCGGTTTTTCGTAGCCTACTCGAAAAATAAAATCGAAGTAGAGTTTCTTATTGAATGCATTCGCAGAACAAATTTTTTACGCTTTTTTGAGAAACTAAATCTCCAATTATTAGTTTTTAGATTCAACGCTTGTGTATTAATTATAAGCAGATTCAATTCATTGCTATTTGTAAATACAAATCTTTTGTGTATCAGTTTTTTGTTGTTGTTTTTAATGTATAACAATAGAGGGAATATTTGTACAGTTCTGAATCAACTCTAATTAAAATCCACGTCTATCCATAATCGATAAAGATGAGTTTGGAAATTTAATTGAAAGGTGCCAGATTAGCGAAGGGTTATCGATATACGATAATTTGGTTAACAAGCCGCTCACTTGTACTACGCAGTCTGGTTTCGATCTCTCTTCCTCTTTTCGCTTGAATTTTCCACTGAATGACGGGACTCTGACATTTTAGTACCGCTACGATGTAAATGAATGCACGGTGTCAATACTGCAGTTCCCTGACCATGGGCGGTTCATTATTTTTCCTAAATTGCAATGTTTTACCGCAATTGATTATTGTCCCTCAATCCCAACAGACGCTTCATTTTTAATTAGCATTCATTGTTTATTAAATCACTATTTTCGCGTCAAAAATTACAATTTATCACACCTATTTTCCATTTTTTCTGATATTAATTTAATCCTTGAAAAAATAATTCTAAATTTTATTACAATATATTTTGACTACTAACTTTATCGAATTATTCAGATATATATTTAATGGAACTGTTTAAAAACACGAAGAAAGAATTTTGGTCCCGAAGGTCAAATGGAAATGTCTTTTTTCAATCAGATTCTTTTTTAGCTTGTCTGTGCACTCATCCTCTCAAGGGGAAAACCTTTGACAGGAAACGAAATAGCTGGATGGTGGAGGCTTTTTATTTTTACGACGTTTTCTGCCCGATCGGACTATTTCGTTGGCTGGTCGCAATTCGACAAGAACAACCGGATTTCGTGAGTCCTTGCGTTTTCCAATCCTTGACATAAGGATTGAGATTTTTCTTGGCTTTTACTTTGGCTAGTGTCAAGTTTTCTCGTGTACTCGATTTTTCTCACCTCGTTTGAAAAGCCAACACTTGATGCCGGATGACAAGTTTCCAATAACGCATTTATTATCAAGTAATCGTTCTCGTTTCATGGACAATTTCCCATCATTGAATTGTATAAGGTTTTGAAGAAATTGTACTGATGTTATTATTATTTGACAGATTGAGGTTAGGTAACGAAATGATTTCTTCATGATTGCATTGACGTTTTATTATTTGAAAGATTGAGATTAGGTAACCAAATATCACTTCATGATAGTCCTGCTGATTATTTGACAGATTGAGCTTATGTAACCAATTATATTCCTTCATTGAACTGATTTTTTTCATTATTTGACAAACAATGGTGTTGGTTTCGTGTTTGTCATGAGACTGTCCTAAAATTAATGTGGACAGCTCAAGAGAACTGCTGCCCTATACCTTCACATTGCATTTCTAATTTTGCTCTAAAATTGTTACTAAAGCAGTTCTAACCTTTAGTTTCACAACTTGCCACTGTAATGGTCAGCAGTCGCATGTCGAAAATCTCCTACAGATTTTATCATAATCTTCTAAAGTTAAATTAAAACAGTTCTATGTAAATGTTTCCAAAAAGAGAATTTTAGAGGGAACGTTCTTTGAAGAGAACATGATTTTAAAAAAACCTTTACTCTATCGATGAAATACGTGAGCATGCATTGGTCGTACATACGAATTCCCATGTGGATATGAATTTAACATAAAGTTAAGCGAGTGACGTTAGCAAGAGATGAGTAAACCGACAGTTAGAAATTTGAAGCCGGATGTCACTTGACAAGTATTGGCAGTATAAATATCGATTTGAAACTTTGTAGAGATGGAAATTGAACTATTTGCACAGGAGCGAATTCTATGTTTTGAGATCGTTCCGACAATATTTTCTCATTGACAATTATAAAATTTTCAAATAGTTCATCAGGAAAGATTATTTGAACACTATCCTCTGTAAAATATAAACTTCCTCTAGAAAAATAATAGTGCAGTTTTCAAAAATTATATCTACTGTAATTTTTTTTAATTTTTCAATAATGTTTTGAAAATATAGAACACCAGACAGTGGTAAAAAGTGATGGTGACAAATGACAATTTTCACTAATTTCTGTTTCGTCCAGTAAGCCCACTAGTATTACCAAGTCACTCACTTGTCCGCACATCCCTCACCACAACGGGATAAAAGTGTAATGGTTCAAAATCGATTAAATACAGATAGAACGCTTCCAAGGTAAACTAAGGGAAATGAAAATATGATTAATTTCCACTTATTTGGATAAGAAATAATTTTAGAATTCAGATTAGGAGACTTGTTGGGTATACCAATTTGACGAAATTTGAATGTTTTGACATTGACATTATTGAACATGATAGGAATTATGAAGCTGGGTATTTGCTTACGTACATGAATTTCTACTTCTGCAGAACCTATCGTTATGCGACAATTGTTGCCGGGTTATCACGACCAACAGTGGAGTTTCGTGTTCGTATTCAAATAACCGTTAATGCAGAGGAATTTGCGTAATGTGTACTCGCTACATCGTAGGGCGAGCAATTGGAATTGAATTTTACAATAAATGGCATAAAATCATTGCATCTACAGTCCGTGATTCCTTTTCAAGGTCCAAATCATACAATTTAAGGAGTTGCTCCGACAAACTTTTCACACTTTAAATTCAATTATTTAGATTCACCTAAGAAATCTTTCTTTGGGAGTCTTTGCAATATTTGTCGATTTTAAAGATGTATTATTTGACAGATTGAGTTTAGGTAACCAAATGTTTTTTTCATGATGGCACTGACGTTTTTATTATTTTACAGATTGAGGTTAGGTAACCAAATATCATTTTATGATTTCTCTTTACGTCAAAAGTTTAACGTTCGCTAGTTTTAATAAATCATGAGGATTCACTTACACAGTTTGTCGTTGAAATTACTGTAAGACAAAATTTTTCCTTTTACTTCCAAGAGTAAGTAAAAAATGAAAATTTCCAATCGAAGTCCTCTAGAGAATGAAAGGTGTCGATGGTTTTTTTTTTTTGATATGATATTGATTGATTTTCTTATAGAGAGCGCATCTGGCACGAGATATTATTTATTGCATCCTTGAAATCAATAGACTGACTCTTCTATCTACCTTTCCAGGCCACTGCAAGACGCATTAATATTATTTCACCATTTTGCTGACCCCTGGCTTACGTTTTTCGTTTCACTTGCCAGAACTAACGTGACTGGCTTTCGACATGAGTTTTATTCCACCACCGCATGGCAGCACATGTTTTCCCTCCTTCTTCTCCAAAGGCTTTTAATGCTTCTTGTAAATTGCTTAACCCAATTTGTGTACTTTCTAAATAATTTTAGGGATGATAAAGCTTTCATTTAAATTTATAATTGCTTTAAATTATCAGGATAAAAATTTGAATTGTTCTGTCTGAAAAAATAGTTACTACCGTGTGGGCGTTACTACTGGTTCAGCTCTTTAACGTTTCTACGTGTTACGATTCTAACGGACAATGGCAATAACGTTCTATTTAGGGCTGACAAGTGGTTTGATTCACCAGTCTCACGTACAATTTTTTTTTTCTTCTGAGATTGCGAGTGAGAGACGATATTCTTTCGTTACGCGTAAGTAACACTCTGACAGAATACGAGTTCTCTTCAATCACAAAACTCTCGAGTTCGTAACTTTATTACTGAAAGGAGAATAAAGCTGTAGCGAATCGCTTCTAGTTTTATAGAGGCTGTTTAAAAGTGCACTTGAAACTCTTCATCTCGCTCGATTGCAAGTAGCCAACCATTTTCTTCATCTATCCACTGGTGCAATAAACTACTTCCGATGAATTCTATATTGTTAAGTCAGAAACAGTAATAATGTTCACACCAAACACTGATGATCTGTTTAATTATTTACTTTTCGACTTCCAAAAGTATCAAGTGGAATTATACATATTCAGATCCTTAATTAATTGCAAGTTGCCTCGAAACTTCCGAACTAACCTCCCATACTAAAAGGATAAAAATTCGGAGAAATTCGGGTAACTTCGATTGGAGCATGCGCAGTTTGTGTTGCGCCTCTAGGCCAACAATTTCGATCCTTTGGACTTGACATTGTAGACGGACCTTTCTTCGTGCCGAAGAATTTTTACACTGAGAATAACTCGGCCTAACTTAGAATAATAAAACAAAGAAGGACAAAATTTTAATTCAATGTTACATAAAACCTTATTGGTGATTTGTCCAAGTTACAAAAAATAAAAACACCTGTAAAAGATTTCAGATTGTAGAAACGAATTTTAGTGAATTTATAGTCAGTGTTGGGATTTAGAAACAATTTCAAATTAAAAGTGACAAAAAGAGGCGGATATGGATATTTGAAGGCGTGGTAATTTGGAGGGAAAATAAATTGCTTCTCGCATTTTCGATGTTAGTAACTTTACGCCAAGACCTTCTTTAGCCAATTTTACCACTCCAGACGGATTTACCAAGTGCAACCCCCTAAAGAGTAGGATAGAAAACCGCCTTCGTAATTACAGAAGCTCCAATTGATAAAGTGTACCATTTATTTTCATCAAGTTTTCTCAAACAGGTTTTAGCTTTGTTATTTTAATTTACGTTCTACAATAAACTATTGTGACTTACAGAAGGGAAAAACAAATATTTCTTAAATTCCAAAAAATAGAACCTATATCATCATTTTGATACCTAAATTAAATAGAAAACATTAACAATTCATAGGTACTATAATTATTTTCCAGTTGATTCTTTTTATAAAAACGGTTCTAAAAATCGATTATCGATACTTATGCTCCTCGTAGTAGGAAAATAAAATTTTAATGACTTTTTTGTGTATGCCGTATAAAAATGTATAGAGTTCGTTATTGAAAAAAAAATTTATGAATATTACCGATATATTGTATCTACTAAATCTATCTCATTATGAACTATATACTTTTTAACATTTTTTGCATTCTATTAAAACAGGTTTATTAAAAAATTCTTCCTGTAAAAGGTGATAAATTGAATATTAAAATATCGTTAAAAAAATAATCTTCTAATTAAATTCATTTATTTACTTCAATTTCAGGAATTTATTTTCCAAGTTAATTTTTAATGACAGGAAAAGGTATTTTTAGATTTCCTCTATATAGAAAATTGTGTTTGGTTTATTTTAAAATTAGACTCTAAATAAACTTGCGAAATTGTGTATGAAAAGGAACGTAAGAAATATCACTGAAAGAAAAATATTAACAACTAGGAAGTGGACGTCAATTTTCAAAAAAAAAAAAAAAAATTCCCTCAATTTAGTATAAAAGTTGGAAGCTGAAATAAAAACATGCAACCTTCTCATTTGTTCAGATTGCGTGCAGTATGTGACTAACATGGGATGAATGTGGGACTGTGGGAGAATAATTCACAAGCTAGCCAACTGTGGCACAGAGTCAGGCCGGACGCGATTTGCATCCTAATAAGTTTACGCGGCTCTCTGTTTTCTAAAGTCAGACGCAAAGAAAGCACAAATGTTAAAATCTCTACACTTGACGCAACTGCTACTATTACTTACGGCGAAAATAGAGAATATTTTCATTTGAATATCCTAGAATTCTCATTTTAGGATCGAATATTCAATTAGTGGAGATGGAAATTTTTATAACGCTTGACAAATTATAAAATTAAAATCAATTGTAGAAATCGCAATAGGACCAAAGATGGGTCAGACAGTAGACAGGGGTCTTGACAGTGGACTAGGCGTATACCCCGATGCGCACCAGTTTTCTGCGCATACTATCACATGCGCAGATGACTTGTGCGCATCGGGGTATACGCCTATTCCTCTGTCACAATCTGGTTCAATACAGAAATTTGCCAAATTATTTCCTACTCAAATGGATGCCACAATCGAATTTCATCGAATCATCAAAGTTAATTCAATTCTAAAATGATTCCAAGAGATATTTTTCTCATAAATAAAATTTTTTCAATATTATAATAATATTATATTATGACATTATTTTTAAGGGAGAAAATATTCTCTTGATAAAATGAAATTTCTGAACTTACAACAGTTTTGTTTACCCTCGAGTCATTGCAATATTTTTTTTTTATACTTTTGCGTATTATTTTGCAAAGATAAGCAAAGTTCGACAAATAAAATTACAAGTATGTGCGGTTGTAGGAGGACAAAATTGGATTTTACCGATTTTCCATTCGAAGAGACTCCTAGTATAACCGGATGAGTTCACTCTACCTACGTTTTTCCGACTTCCTCTTGTTCATCCTATCGTAAGTAATAGGATGTTGAGAATCCTGAATGTGTATACCGCAGAGAACGTCACTTGATAAGGGATCGGGTCAAGATGCAATGGATTTTCTTGAAATGACTTTTTTGCAACGTCGTCTCTCAAGATTGACATTTCCAATATCCTAGTTAATGAGAAATTGACCTCGCGCAGTTTCAAAAGTGAAGAAAAAAAATGGAAACTAATAAGATTAATGTCTTTTACCGCACATTTCTTTATGAATGTTTCAACAACTTTTAAATCTCTTGAAATTTCTTTTTGATTTTCAATCCATTTCTTTTCTGCGATATTGTGTATAATTGTGATGATTATTCCAAATTCTAAAGTTGTTAATTGAGGTTGTACACAAGTTTTGAAAATTCAATAATATGGGATTTGTTTCAGTGGTTTGCTTTCGTTCTCGGTACTGACCATAATTCACTTTAACTATATATAATCAGCACTCGACCACATAGTCAGTGATGAATATAACTATACTGTATGTGAATTAAAATCGTCGAAAATACTCTCCTTGTATAGAAATTGTACAGGAATATTGTGGCAATGTTGCCGTAAGGTGACGTGCTATGTGGGTGATAATAAAACCACTAATGAACAAGGATAATATATTCAAGTGTAAACAAAAGTAGTTGAGAGGAAAATTCCTCAAATAGTCGCGCTTGGAATACTGTCTGGATATAGTTGAGGGGAAATTCGATTCTTTTTTCGCTATGTGTATAGTTCTACGTATGGGTTGGAACATTGGTGCTTGGTACGACCTACACACAGGGAAAACATCGATTTGCTGGAGTGCAATTTGATGCTTGTACATGTATACAGAAAGCCTAACGAACCTGGCACACGTGCAGTTACTGCAGACCGACGCCACTGGTTCGGTATGCGTTCAGAAATTGGCTAGAGGACGAATTTATCTAAAATTAGAGTGTTGGTCGTATCCGAACACGTCCAATGCTTCGTGTCAATAATAATAATAATAATAATAATAATAATAATAATAATAATAATAATAATAATAATAAAAATAATAAAAATATTTGGAATATTAATATTAATAATATTAATATTCTTCATATTATTAAGAATATTAATAATATTAATAATAATAATAATAATAGTTACCAATAAAACCGAAATTCTTAAATCGTTGAAATGTTGGAAAATGTTTCAAAATTGTTTCCTTTTGAAAGTGAGTTCTGGGGATTTTATTGACGTTGTAGTGTCTGATATTGTATTGTCCTTTATTAGTTTGCAAATTATTAAGCGAACCTCGGAGTTGCTTGGCTGTAAACATCTTTCTCTGGGAAATGAGCAAGATTCTCGAGAGTAAACTTTATTATAACTAACATGACTAACTTTAAGGAATATCGGTTGTCCTTTATCTCTCGAACCACGTGCGGAATCATTATCTCTTTGGTGAGGGAGGAGTGAGGGAGGCGTTTTCTCTAACGATCAATTAGATTCGAATCGATTTCAATGTGATTTTGTGGGAGTTAACCGAATGTAAAATTATCATTATTCTCCCAAATTGTGACATTAAAATTTTAATTTTAGATTGTCGATTACAAATCAAGAGTTTTAATACAGCATCAAACAAAGATTTTTCTCGAATATGTATTTTCGAGACAAATGATATATAAATAGAAATTTTTTTAATTTATTGTGATTTAATAGAAATTCCAGTTTCGATTTATCACACTGACGCACACACGCATTCCTTTGTTGGTATTTCTATTTCTCAGTTTGGAAAATATATTTTGTGGAAACAATATTTCCACTAAAATTGATTCGCATTTGTGTTTTTGTTGAGTTAAATCAATTTTTGTTATTCGAAGGAACTACAGGTTGCATATACAATACACCTTTCGTGGTCCCACGAGCGGAAATGTATGTCACTCGAGATTTCTCGCGATGCCGGAAATGCACTGATTCCCGGATGTCAAGAGGTGAATTGAAACGTGGCGGGAAAGTCGAAGTGGTCGATATCATTGGAAGAAGCCAAGGAAGGAAGTTCGAAGTCTGGAAACATTCCCAAGCATCTAGATTCCCCAGTTCTAAAAACGCCCGCCTACAAAATGTCACTTTATCAATAAAAAATTAATCAATTAGGATAGAAATAGTAATTTTAGAATTGAATTCTAAATGTTGGATATTATTCCATTATGAATCATTTTACTAATCACCTTTAGATGCGAAGAATTAATAAATCATTGGCGACAATTAACGCCACTTTAATCAATATCGAATCGTGCTTTTTTTAAGTTGCTTTCGTAATTCTTTTCTCCCAAAACTCTTACTTACTTTTACCTCCATTTGGCATCTTCTGGGAGGGGGGTGTAAAGTTGAACCGACACCTCTCGGTCACGCGATCGCACTTACGGGGATTTTCCAAAGTTGTAAATTACAAAAGTTGTAACACGATTCGATGTATCGATTGAAACGCGCCAGCCCTACTGAGTCGTTACTTTTTTTTATGTTTCAGGATCCTGAAGCATTGGCAGGATTCTGCAAGAGAGAGCCACTGAGGGTAAGTTTAACCTTTACTCATGATGTTCAAGTTCTTTAGTGCGCTTTGGGTTTCCAGAAATCGCTGCTACATCGATCCAATGCCTTTGCAGCCTATAGTTTCTCTTTCAACTCTTTACAGAAAAAGCAAAAAAAAATTTTAAACTACCCCAAAACAAGAATTCTCTAACTTTAGTAATTTACGTTTTAATTTTACGAATTAAATGTACTTCAAAAATATATACACACTGCCATAGTGACACTCAGCGCCAAATTTTACCGCTGCCGGAAAGAATCAGAAACACTTTCTTCATTGAAAGACAATGTTTTTTATTTTCTAATTTCGAATTAGTAAATTTTCTTCTACTGATATTAAATAAACTTTTTATCTGGAATTAGTAAATTTTCTTCTACTGATATTAAATAAACTTTTTCTCTCGTATTAGTTGCGAATCAAACAGAAATACTTTCTGAAACGCCAGATTAGATCAAAGTTAGCCCAACAGGAAATTAAAATAAATGTTTTCAATTGAGAATACAATGGAGTATTTTTTCAATTTAAAAATTTCCAAATGAAGAATATTTTTCCGGTTAATTTACGGTTATAATTCTTGCTGGGGAAAATAAAACATTGCGTAGTGCCAATTGTTACACATTAAGATGAACGATAAGAGCTTGACATTATCTTGAGTAGGAAGTTGCTTTGCAAGGGATCCATTTCTTGGCGAACAGGGCAAAGGAAAGATAGACGATCTTTTGCAGGGGTTTGAGAGAAATAAGGATGAGTTGAACGAATGGTTAACAGGAGCGTAATAGGTCGGAGATCAGGTGTCAATTTCTACCTTAAGCTCAACTTGCAGTAGTCAATCTTATCCACCAGTTATGCCCCTCTTTCCCCCACCTCTTTTAACATTATGTCCCCTAAGATTAATAACATCGGCACAATCTATAACATTTCACCTTAACCGTTTTCTCCCCATTTGCAATCTAATTTTCCCAGCACCCTCTATAATATATACGTCTCATTTCATTTAACGCAACTCTCTTTTCGTATATTATATTAAGTAATAAATATCCCACAATTTGTAAACATCAGTTCAGTGTAAATTGATTCTGGTAAAATTGTGATTTTGCATACTGAATTGGAAAGAATTTTGTTCCAAATTCTACGAGCGTTTTAGTTGAATTTTAATCCACTAGAGTTGGACTCGACGCCATGTTGCGTTAGATTGTCACCAGCGCCACCACAAATGCGAAAGAAACTATCATTTTTCTTCTACTGATTTTTAATAACCTTTTTATTTGAAATTAGTAAATTTTCTGATCTTCGGATCATATGAATCTGTTCAAGTGTCTATACTGAATCGTTTTAGTTAAAAAGAAACCGAGAGAGATTCTTTTTTTGCTAACAAATTTTTAATTGAAAAAAATGAGAGTATTAGATGTCAAGGTGTGGAAAATTTGAGTTCTTGGTGAGAATGAAATCGGGTGATTTTTCTGTTGCGTACGAGGGCACCAAGAGATGGTTGATACCGCGCTGGATGCCGCCCTTCCGCCAGATCAATATTGCGTTGGTGGGGCTGAAACGGGGTAGTTTTGAAGGGTTGAGGGGTTGGTAGGTTTCCTCCACTGAACAGTGGGGGAGTCGTGAAAGATCGAAGTAGGGGGATGAATGTGTGCAGAGCAGCCACCACTGTCATGGCGCCGCGCACCACTGTCAGAATAGCGCTCACGGCCTTAATGTCTTAAATCATAGCAGCACGTTTTATAATCTACAGTTTTTCGCTCATTTTTTTTATACAACAAAAATGGAAAGAAAGTAACACAAAATTTGTTTCCATTTTCTACAAATTTGCCGCGATTCGCGAAACTTTGTCATGATCCCGTCGTGCTTCTTGTTGACTTTTACAAAACATACATCCGAGTGGTGCGTGCTTTCTTATTGCCGTATAGTGAGATTTTCGTTAAGCTCCTAGATTTCATCTTTACACCACCCCAGAAAAGACAATTTTTATACCAGGACGTGTCAATTGCTTGAAAGTGTTGTTAGTCTCCTGTGATACTAGATATTTAAAAGATTAGAAAATTTGGGCGGAGGTTAGAAAATTGACTAATATCGATGATCCCTAACCACGAGGGGCAAACTGATGAGAACAAAGAACGACCTCAAAACGCGCCGGTTGATGATCAGTTTGGAAAATTGATATTTGACGACTGCAGATTCAAATTTGATACATCAGTGGATGAATAAACGGAAAAGAAAAATTTGCAAAAGTTTGTGGTAAATAAAGCAAAAGAATTGATTACTAGTGAAAATAGGTGTGAACAAGAATTGGAGGTATTAAGAATTGTCGAAATTTCACTCCACGGACAAGAAGGATCAACAATGTCCTAGCGAAGGCAGTATCCTGCCTGGGCATTCCCCTTATCCTGCTCCATTTCACCTACACCCGTTTCCCGAACCGACCGCGACCGTCCAACCTATATCCACCCACCCCAGCTGTACCCATCCACGTACTTTCCCTCAGTTTCTGCATTACACACACGATTCGTGTTCTTGGAAATCGTGAACAGTGCAAACACTCTCATGTGTTCGTGTCTGAGTCATCGATACAAGAATTTCCCGCATCCATCCGAAGTACTTAATCTGGCAGGGTGATCCTGACCCCACCCGATCAAGGAAGAACCACACCCCGGCAAGGATTTTGGCATCCGAATTCATCGGGTAAGCTTACAGTGTACATTTGTGAATGGATATATACATTCAAATTCAAACTGAACCAAATATCTTTAGGAGTTTCGTGCACATGGCACGGACACGCTGACTGCAGTTTGTAGTTCAGTCGCACAGGTTAGGTTACTAGAAAATGGGTGTTGAAATTCCTTATATTCACATTGGGATTGATGCACCTCGAAATCTAGATGTTTGTCAATAGATCAACAGAAACGTTCTATTGAAGGCACTGAGAAGAATTTGATAGACTCCATATTACAATAAAGGGATTATACAAAGTAATAATACAAAGACAAATAAATCTTCCAAAGGGTCCAAGAGTTATTGTTCCCTTAATGTTGATTAAAAATGACAGCTAATAAACCCAAATATTTATCAAAGGTAAATAATTGGTTTTGAATTTAATATTGCAAGGAAATATTCCGATAGCATATCGAAGCTAATTTGACGTAAATGTATTAGCAACTGCGCGTGAGTTCTAACAAGACGTTCAAAGCATGCCAAGTAATCAGATCTGATCAGATCACTTTGGTATACCTTTGCCGATAGTGGCTTCTATTATTACTCCTTTGACGAATATGTACGAATCAAGAAGCACAATATATTCCGAAATGTAATTTACAACTCGCGTTACATATCAATTTACATTTTATCGCCCCCCCCTTCTTGGAATTTATCATCATGACCAGCAAAAACAAGGAGGGGAATTATACCATATCGAAACAATGGGCAACGAATAAAACCTGATGATATTATATGCTTGAACGGAACCGTAGAACCCTAAATCCGTCAATTGAAGATCTTTAGTTTTCCATCATCTGGATAGAAGGAAATAATAATTGGGTTAGGTTAGGACAGTAAAATTTCTTCAGCATTCATTCAACAGAGATAATTATGATCGACTTTTCACTTTCTCGCCTTATTCTTTTCATAAAAAACCTAAAGGGATCAAAACGTTGGATAATGATACTGCTTTCTTGGATCATTCTACAAATTGATCCAAAAAGCATTGATCCAAATATCATTTTGCAACGTTTTGATCCCTTTTGGTTTTCTGTGTTTCCAAATAAAACGATCCATTCGATTCTTTGTTTCTTTAGCGACAAAAAGAAGCATTAGCTACAATCAACATTTGTTAATTATTTATGAAGATATATGAGAATGTAGAAGTATTCTAGAATAATTTATAGATACTGCAATAATTCGTTGACTTTGGTACTAGTCACGAATTCAGAAAATAAATTACAGATTTAAATAGGGTTACATTCTGACGATGGTGAGACTAAACTGATGGTTTATAGTTGAAATTATTGTCTACTACATGTCCCAGTATTCGATAATGGTAACAAAATGTGTATGACTAGTGACCACAGGATATTCGTATAGTTAGTTTTCATCGCCCTAATGGCATTTACCTTCAGCTAAACGAGCAACGATTTATTTCCACAAGCCCAAATGTCTAAATTGGGGTCTAAATCTAAATTTCAAAATTAACATTGTAACCATTAAAAATTTTGGTTTTACAGAAAACCTAAAGGGATCAAAAAGTTGCAAAATGATACCGCTTTTTGGATCAAATTGTAGAATGATCCAAGAAAGCAGTTTCGCTTTAGCGAACAAAATAGTTCGCCAAGTAACGTGTTTAGAACGTCTCGACCTTATTGCTAACTTTTTTCATTGCAGTCCGTAGAATCGAATACAGTCACGATATTAGCATGTGCCAGGATTTAGCCTTGTCATGCTGACGTGCCACACTGATTCTACCTGATCAGGCAATCCTTTTCAAAACAAGGAAAAGTGGAAAATTTCTGATTTTAACAACAATTCCATTGTTTCGGGAAAAATAATTTGCTTCTTATATTTTGGGTTAGAATTATTTTGCAATCTGTCAAATTTAGAAAGACGGGCATCAGAAAGCGAATGGCGATCAAGGAATTTGAGAACACCGTCAACTTTTACTGGTTTCCTGCCGCAACCCGTCATTTAATCATCAAAGTGAATTGGCGCTCTGCCAGAAATTGCTCTATGCTTCAAAATTTCCAACAAATCTCCCGCGTAACTATGTTTAAGTGACGATAAGTGAGCTAATCTTCCATAATCCAGGAGACGTTAAGAAAGCTTAAAATTTGCAGTTTGAAACCAACTTTAGAAATAGGATATACAAAATACTTTCTATTTTCCTATAGAGACTTTCAAAGCTATTGACATACATACAGCAAAGGATTTCCTCTAATCCAAAACTCTCAAACGTTTCTATAATTGCAATAAATTAGCGAAATCGAAAATCCCTCTTGGAGCTCTTAAACTCTTTTCCCATGAAGAATAAAAAAAAAATTTGAATTTCATGTTCAATATTTCTTCTACTGATTTTTAATAAACTTTTATCTGGAAATATCTTTTAACTAGTGATCATAATTCTGACGTGCTTGTGGAAAAAGTCTATAAGTGTCATTTCTTTTGGGTTGATTATCGCTTACACGACCACGGGAAAAACAACCTTAAAGTAAATGACAGTTAAATACTTTTTTCCTCATTACGGCAAAGCTGTAGATCATATATTCGAAAAAAGTTACCAATAAATGATATTTAGAATGCAATAAATCAATTGCGGGCTCATTGAAATTATTTGTCTGGAAAATTCGTTGTTATGTAAATAATGGACTCAGGAGACAAAAATGTATATAACGAAATAAGGCATGTTTGGCACGATTATCGATAGTATATTGTGGTATAGATGGCATAATGTGCCTGTATTGGTGGTTGTACAAAGAACACCATAACCATAACGCCACCCATTTATGATGATCGCTTTCATTTTACACACGTTCAATGTTTAATCGAACTGGACGCAGATGCAGGAGGGTTTATCGTTGAGTCTTTATGGGGAAAAATGTGGTCGCCGCTCATACATTTCCGCATAAACATTAATCACTTTTAAAAATTCACTGTCATTGAAATATTCGAATGAATTTTCAAACAAAATAATTCAATTTACCTTATTCAATTAAAAATTTATTTCTTGTCACATTTTTAATAACATTTTAAATAACAAAATGACATTTTAATTAATGTGAAATTCGAATTTTTTAAATTTACGGAAATTAAAATTTAATTTAAATAATTAATAATTTCCAGTTGAAGAGGCTAACTTGATTTTTGTTATTTTTAATTCAAAGTATTTCACTCGTAATTTTTAATTACTGAATCAGCGAATTAAAACGAAATTTCTTTTCAGATTCAAGGTTCTTTTGAAATAGAATAATTTGTTTCTCTATTCTTCTTTATTTTTCTATCTCAAAAAGAATATTTTAATTTGCTTGTTTGTTCATTCCAAGTGAGCTGCAATGAATTTTACATTTGTAATTTACGTAAAAATGTATTGCGAGTGAGAAAAAAATGTATACAAGTGCCATATATTATGTATTATGTTGGCGAAAGAAAATTACCATTTAATCGATAATAGAAGAGGGTATAAAGGATGCTTAAATTTTATATCAAGCAATTGTGAGCATATGATATCAAGAACTATTATCGAAGGGTGCTTTTTTCATTGCCTGAACGATTGTTTCGTCTCCTCACATTTTTTTCTTCACCCTAAAATTGTTCCATTGAATAAATAACAGTTCACGATGAATAAAAATAACATTCGAGACAAAAATCTTCCTTTAGGTTGACTTTGTCTACAGTTCTAATGTATATTTAGGAGGTGACAACTACATGAATTAGAGAAATTTTTATTTTCTTTGGAGCTGTATTTATTTTTTTAAATAATTCCATATCTATAAATGTGAATTTAGGAAACAAAAATTTTTAGTAATAAAAATATCATTTCTTTTTTAGAAAAAATTCCCCTCTTCGTGTGTAACAAAACGAAATACCGATTTTCAAGTGAATGATTGAAAAAGTAGTTACAGAATTGTTGCTCACGATTCTCGAATTGTGAACACGCAAGAGCGTCATTGAACGAGGTCGAAACTGAAGGTCTTGTTGATTTGAAGATTACAAGCGTACACTCCGCTCTTTTGCCTCTTACATCGTTTGCGATGTTCTGCAGATACTATTATTCGCATAGTCCAGTAATGATGTCTTTCAACCATCAAAAACTTCTTACTTCTTCTTTGAGTATTCGTGACAAACTATCGTTAAATGTGAATTTCTCGCGTCCTAATGCATCAACTGAAGGCGATGAGTCTGCGATTGGTCGTTAAAATTGTCGCGTGTTAAGCGCCAGTCAAGACAAAGTCTTTTCACTGAAAGACAATGCACAAACTGTAATCAAGAAAAAGAACCTCAATCGAAACTATTTTCAAATCAGGACACACACAAAATTCCACTCATTCCCTTTCATTGGTAACGTTTGTGCTTCTCTGATAATTTCAAAAAATTTCTTCCTACACTTTGTCGAAATTTTGCATTAAGTAGAAAATTAGAAGTAAATTTTATTTTTTATTTCAATTGCAACTAAAATATTTTCTAAAATATGAATGCAATATGGATTATTATTTTTAATATTTCTTCTACTGATATTAAATAAACTTTTTATCTGGAATTAGTAAATTTTCTTCTACTGATATTAAATAAACTTTTTATCTGGAATTAGTAAATTTTCTTCTACTGATATTAAATAAACTTTTAT